>JASIRB010004064.1:0-18168 GCA_030323885.1 Branchipolynoe longqiensis
ATCAGAGGAATTGAGGGGTAGTGGGGAGGGGGCGGAGGAGGAACAAGGCAGCCTAAGAGTCCAAGCACAGTCCTCTGAGAGGGCCGGGGGAGGCTGGGTGGTTGGTGTAGTTTTACACCCCAGTAAGACCCTAGGCCATACCAGGATGTGCACCGACTTGTAACAGCGCGCACTCATGGCAACTTTATAGTGCTGCTCCACTGGGAAATCAGGCCGCCGGCGCCATGACCCGATGTCCCACACAGTCACATTATCCTGACACTGTGCGCCCAGTCCCTGTCCTGATTTCATAACGCCAAGCGCCTAGCAGCAACAGGTACCCATTTTATAAGTCATTGGTTTGACTCGACCAGGATCCAAACTTCAGTCCCTCCAGATTCATCGGTATGCACCGTAAGTCCGGCCAAGGCCAGAGGAAGAAGTGAAGTGAGGATGGGATTAGTTAGGCAGAGTGTGGGGTTACCTGTTTGTTGCAGTGAAAATTAGTGGTTAGTTAGTAGTGGCACCAAGTCAGCTATGGCGATGAGGTGGGGCCTGCTAGTCCCCGATGTCATGAACTGGGCGACCGACAGTGTTGATGATGTCTGCATTCTGGCGGTAGAAGCACGCAAGTGCGTTCCAGGATGACTTGGAAATCCTGGAGAGGATAGCCAGAGCGGCCCTATTGTCGCTGAGTTGGCGGTCAGCATCCTCCATGAAGTCGCTGATGGCAGATCTGTCGATGGCACCACATGAGGCGAGTATGTGGGCCACATTAAAGATATTAGTTCCGCAGGGACAGCGCTGGAGGTTGGGGACATCAATCCAACGGCGGTAGCCAGTCCTGAAGCGGTTGATGGCGACTTGTGTAGAAGCAGGAAGGCCGACTGGATGGGGGATGTTCGTTATGACCAGGGTGTACCAGAGCCAGCTTATTGAATAAGGGTTCCGTACTTGTTCCTTCTGTGTGGCTCGTTCCCAGAGTTTGGTGGTGGCTCGAGAAGCGGCGGCGGCCAGTTTGGTGATGGATGGAAGGATGGCTGTCTCTACGTCTGCTCGGTTGGCACCAGCTAGAGCGGCATAGTCGGCCTGGTCATTACCATACAGTCCTATATGCGAGGGGACCCATAGCAGGACTGTGTTGAGGTGTGCCTGATGTCTTGTGAAGATTTTAATATGGATTGCGTCGGCAAGGGAGTGTCGGGCATTTGGGTGGGCGATCTCTTTGATGGCATTCAGAGAGTCGGTAATGATGATGGCACTTGAGTTGTGGAGGTCTTCGAGGGCCAAGTGAATGGCGGCGAGCTCGGTATCGAGAGTGGAAGCAAAGTCTGACACCCTGGTGGTGTTCTTTGTGTTGGAGAAGGGGATGAAGATTCCGGCTCCTGCTCTACCCGATGTTGGGTTAAGGGAGCCATCGGTGTAGACAGTCTTTGCGAGAGGAAATTCCACCTTCGCCTGAGTTATGGCCTCAAGAGCCAGGGAGTGGAGTTCTGGGGTGGTGTAAGCCGCCTTGGCAGCAACTAGGTTGGTGGTTCGGGTTTCCACTGGGATGGAAACCCAAGGTGGCTTGAGAGGGCTCAGGGCGAAGTCTGCAATGTGGAGTCCATGGGAATCCTTGAGGGAGGTGATGGCGTTCTTGAGACGGTAGGAGATGTGAGGGTGACCGCGGGTCCCATCTCGAAGGTAGGCCGCGGCTCTGCGGATTGTTGTTGAAAGGCCTGAGGAAAGGGTTCTTGTGAGTTGGGTGGTGAGAAGTTGTTTGCCTCGGAGGTGGAGGGGAGGGAGGCCGGATTCAAGGAGGAGGATCTCGATCCTGGTGGTGCCGGGAACAAGGAGGACAAGCCTGGCAGCCCGGTGTTGGATGTTCTCAAGTTTCCGGAACTCGTTCAAAAAGATCTTGTTCTTGGGTAGTTGAGTTTGGGGGTTGTCAAGCCCGAGGGCTGTGAGAGCGAGTGTGGGCGCAGCGTAGTCGAAGAGGGAGCGGACTGCCTGGCGGTAGAAGAGTGCGAGTACACTGTCCGGGGCGCCCCAGGAGAAGCCGGAGATCCTCTTCATGAGGAGGAGTCTGTTGGTCATTCTGGTGGCCAAATGGCGGCAGAGGGCTCTCATGTTCAGGTCTCGGTCTAGACGGATACCTAGGTAGTTGAAGGTGGAGACCCATTCGATAGGGGATCCATCTAGGTAGAGGGGTGAAGTGGTTGACCTCTGAACATGTGCATGATCTTGGTCTTGGTGGGGGAGATTTTTAGTCCAAGGTCCCGGCAGGCGTTTCCTACCAGGTGGAGCACCTGCTCAGCGAGATCCTGTGCATTGATCGCATGGGAGCAGGTGATGGCGATGTCATCTGCGTAGCAGACTATGGTAGTGTCTGTGATCTCTCGGGTGGCTAGGTCTTGTTTAAGCCTCCTAACGAGAGATGCCATCACTGCATTGAAGAGGAGGGGGCTGAGCACTGCACCCTGGGGGACGCCATTTTTTAGTTTGAGGTAGGGAGAAGAGGTGCCTTGGACACACACTCTGGCTCGCCTGTTCTGGAGGTAATTTCGGAGATATGCAAGAGGCCGGCCGGCATTATTCAACCCGAGTCTGCAGGATGTGCGCATGCGCCAAAAAGTGGCTCGAGTGACCCGAGTTGAATAATCGATTACGCCCGAGGTGGGTTACTGCGATCGGGTCGTTTTGCACACGGCACGTGTATTTGTCGATTCTACTCGCGGTGTTCGATTTGAAATTCTGATGACTCGGGTGACCGGAGTCGTCCGGGTCGTGTTAATAGATTACGGCCTTAAATATTGGGAAATAGTGGTACTCGCCAGCAACAGGCTCAGGGGGATATGCTGAGCCGGTTACCGGCGAGCGGCATTAATATCACGTTGATTTTTGGTTTAATTTAACCAAATTTTAGCGACGGTGTTAATATCGCTTCGAGTTTGTGGTTAATTTGACCAAATTTGACTTTTTGAGCATGTAATTCTGTTAAATATGACAGCTTTGAATAGATTTGGGCTTAATTTATTGCCGCCCATACTGGAAACCAGCAACTCTTGTTACTGTGTGAGCCTGTTGCCAGCACAATTTCAGCCAATCACAGCGCAGCTTTTCCATTGCAAATGGCCACCGCCTATGGGGGCGGCCATTTTGGAGACAACCAACTGCCTTTGCAGTTCAGACTAGCACAGCCCTGGTCCCCTACTCTCCCCACACACACTTGGTTCATTTAAACATAAAAACTAAACAAGGCTGTGCTTGGAGAGCATTTGTCGGAGTACGGTTCCCGTCTCCAGCGACCTATATCTGGTCCCTTTAAGACGTTCTACATTTTTTTTTTTTTTTGCTCCATTAGTTGTTTTTTAAGCAGGGACAATTTCAGTCATATACGACTGGTCTGCCTCATTCCACTGCTGGTCGATAGAAAGCCCGAGCCTACACTTTTACCGACCCAAGGGATTTTTAACCTCCCACACCACATAGACATGAAATGAGAGCAACCGGCCTTTGATGATGCTGTAAGTTAATTTATACACAGCGGTGGAAATCCAAATTGGCAGAGCTGGGAGCATGGGGAATCGAACCGCCAACCCTGAGATTAGGAGTCTGACCTAGAAAAAGGTCAGACACTCTAACCACTCCGCCACGGAGAACGCTACAATATAACGGCACTATAGATGGATAACACACAGAGAAGTAACTGAAGCTACATAGAAGTTGAAGTAGAAGTAGTTATTTAGCATGTGTTTATTTTACCATATAAATGTATATATATATATATATATATATATATCATGTGGCAATATATATATTTATATATATAAATATACATATACCAGACTATATATATATATATATATATATATTGCCATATATAATATATATATATTCATTTATATGTCAAGTAACTACTATATAACTACTTTATATTTAGTACAATATCTTCTTCTCTTCCCATTCTTCTTCCCACATGGTATGGCCAAATGAGTTGAGCGTCTGTCTCCCATTTTGGTAGATCGTGGGATTCGAACCCATAGTCAATTCAAACGAATGACTTAAGAATTGATACTTGTCGCTTCCTAGTCAGGTGCTCTGCATTATTAGGATAGAGCAAGGACTGGTTTGCTCAGTGTCAGGATAATGTGACCGAGTGGGAGATCATGTTATGGTGCTGGCAGCCTGGTCTCCCATAGAGGCAGCACTATAAACTTAAAGTCACCATGAGTGTGCACTGTCACAAGTCGGTACCCATCCTAATATGACCTTAGATGTTGCCAGGATGTCAAACTCCAACAACTAACCAATTTTATTCTTCATATATATAATAACTATCACTTTATACATTACATATATGTATATGGGTTATTCGCCAAAACTGGGCACCACATATTTGGTCTCCACGTTATGATGCTGATAATTAAGTCTTTGTTTGATTGATATCAAGTCAAATAATTATTGTAGCCTCTGTCTATTAGGTATGTTAGCAGTTCTATATGTATTGAATTTATCTCACATAAGATATCAAAATTATAATTGTTTGATTTTGCGCTAGAGAGAAAATGTGAAAATTTACACATTGACACTATACATGTAGCCAAACTTTTTTCCAACTTATTTTTCAACTTTTTTCTTGTAAGTCATAACCTTGTCTGCTTAACAGTAATCAATAAAATATTGTTTGACTATGTTGTATATGTTAAAATGAGGTTTTGGATGAGTCTTTGATTTTCATGTTACACAAGTGCTATTAATGTATTGCTCAATCTGTATAAAGGCCCTGTCACATTACGGGGTATGGCGGGAGCGTATTGAAAATCTACATCGAAAATGGGAAAAACCTGCGCGTGCCGGCCTATCGTGACCTTTGGTGACCTATCGGGTGTTTTTGAGCATATGCGTAACCTATGAGGAGCGTATGAGAGCGTACTGTGACATTTTTTGATGGTTTTGATTGGCATATATGAGTCAAGATCGATGTCGAGACCTATGGCATACGCTTGGAATACGCTGTGCATACGCTAGGAGTATGCTCCCATACGTAACTCGTAGGTTATGCGTACGCTACATACGCTAGAGATACGCCGGTGACGCAAGTTGAGCGTATGCGTAACCTATGCCGGTGCACCCGTAGCATATGAGGAGTATACACCGGCGTATGAGTAGCGTATGAACTATACGCTCCCATAGGTCGAGATTTTTTGAGCATGCAAAACAAAATTTGGATGGACGGGAGAAAGCGTATGGCGGCGTACAACGGCATAGGCTGGCATAGGCCGGCACATGACGGCCTATGCATAGCGTATGCGTAGCGTATGCGTAGCGTATGTGTAGCACATACGTAGCGCATGCATAGCGTATACATAGCGCATGCGTAGCATATGCATAGCATAGCATATGCATAGCGTAGCGTATAGTGGCGTAAGCTGACATATATGACGTAACACGCCTACGCCGCCACAAAAAAACCTAATGTGACAGCCCCTTAAGATCTAATTCAAAAAGTGAAATTCATTTTTTTCAACTCTGACATATGCACAACATGCAAACCTTCATAGAACATTGGATTAGGCTATTATTTGGAAGGATTTTTGATATTATTTGGAAGTTTTTCACTTTTGGTTTCCATGTCACACTTTTGTGCCCAGTTTGAGAGAATGACCCATATATATGCATATATATATATACCACCTATGCGTATACATATGTGTGCGTGTTATATTTAACGTGTTATATTTAACGTGTTCCGCTCAGAAGCATCAAATCTATAAGGAAAGGGTATGCTATTTTGAATCGGCTCCTCTGTGGGTGGTATTCTAACCCATTCTGCCAGGCTAAGGATAGTTAGATTTTCTGTAATCTCACTCCATTCCGGTAAGCAATTAATTAAGTTACCCACCGTAAATTCGCTTACTGGAGTCTGTGCAGGCACTTCTACTTGTTCCCTGTGCGGGGGAACGGTTTCTGTGGGGTGAACTCCACAGAAACCTTCGTTCCAGCCGAAGGATTGCCTCTGGCCCCTACCTCTGGCCTGATAGCTGTAGCCCGTCGCAAACTGGCTGCATCGCTTTCCAGTTCGACGGTTTTGAAAATCCTGCCTGGCCTGCCAGGGAGGATTCGCGTCTCCAGACTTCTTGTCCGTTTCCATGTGTTTGCCACACTCGGTCCTGGTGTCGACTTGTTTGAACAGGTACTGGAGCTGGCCTCCGAACATCTTGGTCTTGTCCAAGGGCTTGCCTTTCCCCAGCTTGGGGGCAAGGAATAACGTATATTCCTTCCCATCATTGTCCACCACATTCTTGGACCTGGCTAACTCTTTGCCGGCATCCGTACAGACCGCTTTGAAAACGTTCTCAAAGCGTCTATAGGAGAGGAAATTTCTGGCGGCTGTGAGCAGCGCAATCCCCCCATCCATCTTCCCACACAGGGACGAGAACTTATTCTCGGTCATCATCCTGTTGGCGATAGGTGTGATGGCTGCCAGTGCTGACAACACCGCCTTGTGCATGGTGTGTAGGACCCCTTCAAATTTTGTATGGTCCTCGCTCAACCTCACATAACTGTCCATATCTTTGATGACCGATTCCAGGACTCCTTTGATCCCCATGAACTTTCTCCTAGCTTCATAATCACTTCCGCCGGCTTGAAAGTGTTGAAATACTTTCCCCTGGACTACGAGTAGCCAGAGGCGTAGTACCGAGGTAAAATAGTATAGTTATATGATGAGTCTTACCTAGGTACAGATGATGGATAACTGTTGTTTTCCAGAGGTACAAGCCTTGGATAGTCATGGGTCAGGGCATGCCCACCCTACCATACCACGACTATGATCTTGGATTGAGCCGAAACGAAAACATATTAGTATCCATAGAATTTCAAGATAATTTTCTATCCTATTAAGTATGTAAAAGATTGCTGGACCCGAATGTGCTTCCTTCTCCCTGACCCACGACTATCCGAGGCTCGAACCTCGGGAAAACAACACAGTTATCCATCATCTGTACCTAGGTAAGATTCGTATAACTATACTATATATGTATAGGTGTTATATATATACATATTATATAACAGCAGTGCTGAACTGTTCTTTGCGGAATGCTTGAGCAGACATACATCTGAACACTTTCTGGATGCCTGCAGACCTCTTTGGATCAAGCTGCTTTAGCGACATGCCTGGACATGTTCCCTGTGTTAATAAAGTATTTAATCAGCATTTAATACACATAAATATAGTAATAATATCCCATATATTATTATATTATCGTTATTATATTAATCTCAATGTGGGACTCTTCAAAATGGGCTGCAATAATAACTTGGATTCTTATGATCGGTTTTAGCTGCACCAATTTAACTGGTTAATAAGTCTACATTTACCGCAATTATTATTATTTTACTGTCCCCTTTACCCCCTAGTCAATAATACAGGTTCGTCTGACATACATCCTGTAATATGAGGGTGGCCAGTGCAGTGTCATGATTGTGTATAACTAGTTAATGTAGATCTATATACTCATACAACCATATTTTGTCAATTACAACAATTGTACCACATTTACTTAAAGGGGCTGTCACATTACGACGCATCGCACCAACGTACGCTGACGTATGTGATTTTTGGCCCCTAAATTGTTATGCATTATGTGTGGGTTAGGCGCTCGTTGGTATACGTCAATGTATGTCAACGTTCGTTGAGATACGGCGTCTTGCATCAAGGGGTCGGCAAGGTTTTGTGCATCCACAAAACTTTCGACGTATGACAACGTTCGGTAACGTGTGGATTTTACGTTGGCCATACGTTATGTATATATTAGGCGTATGTCGATGTACGTTAGACATATGTTAGACCAACGTTGTTCACTACGTTGACATATGTTAAAGGCAGTGGGAACGTACCCAGATAGCACACAGCCGTTGGGCCGACGGTGGCTGCGCCGTCGGGCCAACGGTGGCAAACTGCCGTCGGATCGACATTGTTTTGTCCACTGGCCCACCATCGGGCGACAGCGGCAAACCACCGTCGGGCCGACGTTGTTTTGTCCACTGGCCCGCCGTCGGGCCAAAGGTGGCAAATGCTGTCGGGCCAGACAGGAAAAGTCAAATATCTCTAAAATTACACCACCTAGAAACAAATCGCTTGGTACACATATAGAAAACATGTTTACCAAGAATATTCTGCACATGTTTAAAGTCGCCAGCTATCCGCCGCGTGGAAAACAAACGAACTCGGAATAGTTCAGATTTCTGCCACAGGGTGGCCTAATGCGCAGGCGGCGGAGGCGATTTGTATATTAGATATTGGGAAATAGTGGTGCTCGCCGGCAACAGGCTCAGGGGGATCTGCTGAGCCTGTTACCGGCGAGCGGCATTAATATCACATCAATTTTTGGTTTAATTTAACCAAATTTCCACGGCAGTGTTAATATCGCTTGGAGTTTGTGGTTAATTTGACCAAATTTGACTTTTTGAGCATGTAATTCTGTTAAATATGAGACCTTTGAATAGATTTGGGCCTAATATATTGCCACCGATACTGGGAACCAGCAACCCTTGTTACTGTGTGAGCCTGTTGCCAGCACAATTTCAGCCAATCACAGCGCAGCTTTTCCATTGCAAATGGCCGCCACCTACGGGCGCGGCCATTTTGGAGACAACAAACTGCCTTTGCAGTTCAGACTAGTATAGCCCTGGTCCCCTACTCTCCCCACACATACTTGGTTCATTTAAACAAAAACTAAACAAGGTTGTGCTTGGAGAGCATTTGTCGGAGTACGCACAGTTTCCCAGCGAGCTATAGCTGGTCTCTTTAAATACAATTGGGAAAATAATTCCATAAACTTACTGCGAATTATGGTGTATTTGTAGCAAACCCTGATGTAATGACAGTGTCTTCTCGGGAAAAACCAAGATGGCGGTGCTTCGTCAACATTCCGTACCGGATAATTCGAATCGTATTAACACGAATAATTCCATTAATACGTCATAATAAATTACAAAACTTTTACAAAATAATCTAAACATATCAACAAACAATCCTGTAAAATAATTCCACAAAATTCCTCCGATTTATGTTGTATTTTGTAGAAAAACTGCTAAACCAACTCGTGCACGTCCACCGCTTGCGAGAACTGGAAATGTTTCAAATCCAATGGCAAAGATCGAGCGGCGGACCACCACCGTCGGCCCAACGGTGGCCCGACGATGGCCAAAATGTGGGGAAAAAAGGCAAAGAGCGGCGGACCACCACCATCGGCCTGACGGTGGCAAACATGTGGGAAAAAAGGCAAAGAGCGGCGATCCACCACCGTCGGTCCGACGGTGGCCCGATGGTGGCAAATATGTGGGGGAAAAAAAGCAAAGAGCGGCGGACCACCACCGTCGGCCCGACGGTGGCAAAAATGTGGAAAATAAATGGCAACCAGCGGCGGGCCACCATGTGTGGGCGAACAACAGCAAAAAGCTGTGGACCACCACCGTCGGCCCAACAGTGGCCCGACGGTGGCCCGACAGTGGCAAGTATGTGGTGATGGTGCGACCAATAGCCAATGTCGGCCCGACGGCGGTGTGCTGTCTGGGTACAGTCCGCATACTGACAACGTATGGATAACGTACATCTAACGTAGTCTAATGTACGTTTAGCATTTCTCCAGCGTGTCTTGTATGTAATGTATGAGGCGTAGTTCTGGCGATCGAATAACGTATATAATGTTCACCGGCGTTCTGTGAATGTACAGTGAGCGTAATTCAAGCGTTTTTCGTCTGGAAGCGCCTTAGCCATACGTTGGTCATATGTTGGCCATACGCTATGTATACGGGGATGTATACATCCAACTTTGCCCCCTGCACCTAAAAGTTTGATGCTTCTCGACGTAAAAAAGTGATTTTACACGTTAGCCGTGCACTTGCGAGATGCATCGTAAACTGACAGGGCCTTAACACCGAAAAAGGGTCTATTATGAAAGGGAAGTAGAGCTAATTTTACAGACAAAAAGGTTGACTGGGCGATAAATGAAACCTATTATGAGAGGGCATATGCACATTTTAAATGGCTGCAAAGGCATCACACTGAGTGGCAGCGCACGCATCTGAACTGTTGAATAATTGACTGGATTCAGACACCTATATTGACACGCACATACTGCAGATTCACAGAGCTCATAACCACATTTTATGGGCACACTTTTCATCCACTATATATGATTTGCATATAAAACGATAAAAAAGACATCGTTGTGTGGCTATGAACTTATTGAAGGTCTGAGTGTGTAAGTCCTCGACGTCCACAATGTACACAACAATAAACATCTAAATTTAATTATTTATAATAAAAGTTAGGCCCTGCTTCATAGGACAAAAAAGAACGATTATATTTATCCAGATTTCATTTTGGTATAGCAGAAACTTAAAACCGTTGGCTATGCAAATTAAACTTTTAAATAAGCGGATCACCCTGGATTGCCATGGACCACGCTGGTGTCATGGTATAAAACCCAGGCCCGATCGCAGCCCCTGCCGTGGCTTCTGCGCATGCGCAGAGTTTGTAAACAGGCGCAGCTCGGCTGCAGAACGAATACACACTGCCAGTGTCTATTAAAGATTAATAGAAATGCACAACCCTAACCGTATAAATTTAATATAATCTATCCGTCGAATATGTTTTCTATATGTGTACCAAGCAGCTTGTTTCTAAGTGGTGTAGCTTTAGAGATATTTCACTTTTTCTGTATGAAGATTGCACTGACACTCAGAATATCCCAACTTTCACTATTATCTCTGTTTTTAATACTTTCAGCATAAATTGCTCTTAGGTTACATTAAATACTTCAGATCTTCCTCTTCAATCGCGCATTAAGATATTTTTAATCGATCCAATGAAAGCTTTTAAATTTATTTTACAAAAATAAATGCTTAGTCAACTGTCTTCACGGCAGGGGCTGCGATATGGCCGGGGTTTTATACCATGACACCGGATCACGGTTCGCGGCTCGTCCGGCCCTAGATAAAAGATTCACCCGGTACTTGTAGTACACGGGTGAAGACCAGCCTTATATAAAAACGGTCGAAAAATCGGGCTAATAAATTGAGTCGTTGTGATAGCCTAATTTCAAAATCTAAGAAGCACATTTATTCTTTGTATATGTATATTTTTGCTGGACCCGGATGTGCTTCCTTCTCCCGAGCCTGCGGCTAGCCAGAGGCGGTATACCGAGGTAAAATTCATGTTTACCCGCTACTTTTGAGTTGGAAAATATAATAAAACATATACTTTAATGCAATTTAAAAGTGAAATCGATGGCGTTCTCTGGCCGCCATCTTGTCTTTTTGCATTCTCTCCCATTTCACCAAATCTGTGCCAATATATGTAGCCATTTGATCATGGAACCACAGTTTCTACTTCATGTTCCATACTTAAGCTATTTTTGCCCATATTTAGACTACGTTGTCGTTCACCCGTGTACTACAAGTACCGGGTGAATCTTGTATCTAGTCCGGCCCCCTCATCCGGGTAGGTGTGACTGGGGCTTCAGCACGCCGGAAACAATGACTGCCTTTGCTTCCATAATGTAGCACCGCCCCATGGTGGCGCTAGCCTGGTTCCCTGGCCTTTCTACAGAGGTCGCCACTGTGCTCGTTGTGGCGGCACCTAGCGGAAACCATGGGTACTGGAACCCAACTAATGTGGCGCCCTCTTGCCTTTAGTCACAAAGTCATTTCCGGTGTCTACGATTATCGTAGTGTAACCGGCCAAAACATAAACAAAAAGTGACAAAACGAAAGCGATAACTGTTAAGGTACGAAAAATATATACACCCCAAAGCAATAATCTACCGTGATCGTTAAAGAACGTGTACGTGATGACATTGACTCGGTGAGTTAACATGTCAAGTTGTGGGTTTCACTAAATTCCAGTGCTGTCATTGTGACTTGTGTCAACACTAGAGTCTAGACAACAGCCTGAACAGGGCAGTCACAAGCTGCAGTGCCAGTGAAATAGACTACATCACGGTTCCGACTGCGCATGCGCCGAAAACGGCCTTGGGAGCAAAGCAGAGGCGTACGGCCATTGAGTTTGCCTATACGTGCATTGAAAAACGTCAGTTTTATTCAAAATTAATAGAAATCCCAAACCCTAACCTTATTAATTTAATATAATCTTTTTGTTAAACCTGTTTTCTATATGTGTTCCGATATAGCGAATGGTAGACAGGAAGTGTGAACACTTATTTGTCTCTAATTTTTTTGGGTACATTAGTTGTCCCAAGCAGGGGAAATCCCAGTCACAGACGACTGGTCTTCCCCACTCAACTGCTGGTCGATAGAAAGCCCGAGCCTACACTTTTACCCACCCAAGGGATTTTTAACCTCCCACACCACATAGACATGGTATGAGAGCAACCGGCCTTTGATGACGCTGTAAGTTATACACAGCGGTGGAAATCCAAATTGGCAGAATTGGGGGCACGGGGAATCGAACCACCGACCCTCAGATTAGGAGTCTGACCTAGAAAAAAGTCAGACACTCTAACCACTCCGCCACAGAGAATGCCACAAGCTATATTTTACTTTTTCTGTATGGAGATTACTCACTGCCATTGACAATGCATTGAGTACTCTGGCTGTGGCTCTAACACTAGTCTGAGTGCCTAGATCTTTCTAAATCTAAATGCACATGGCATAAGATGTGCTGATTATATTGATGTAAATGCAATGCTGGATAAAAGATTAATATCTTAATTTATTATATATATTATTTTACCTCGGTATGCCGCCTCTGGCTAGCCGTAGGCTAGGGAGAAGGAAGCACATCCGGGTCCAGCAATTAGCATAAGTAACTCACAACGGGAGGACGTTTGTGAGTTGCTCCACAGGATTTATCTACTACTACTGCTTTTATCCAAAAGTAAGTACTGTTTTCTTCGATAACTTTGTTTATCATGCTCTATAGCATCTTTTTATGAAAGTTCAGAACTTTCTTCAGTCCTGTTTGGACTTTGTACGTTTTTTAACTTACGGATAGAACATTGCGTGCCGCTGGCACAAACGAAACCGATACTGAGTTCTATCGACACCTGTTTTTCAGACAGGGAGAAATGGCAACCCGAGTTGCTCATTTCCTAAGAAAAGTCTCCCGGATCCTAATAGAGGATGATGTTGGGGATGCTTCTGGGTGTTTTTTATAAACACCCCTGACCGGTTTAAGGCGAACCTCCGAGTTTCGTAATATTTTCTCCAACTTGTTGGCGCTGTAGCCACAGGTGGGAGAAGTGTACGGAACAGAGAGAGGGGCCGATCTCACGATCGATGCCCTCCGTTTGGTTGGTTTCGTTACCACACACCTACGGCAAATTTAGCTTCACGCCTGTACTGACACGTTGCAAAACACGTTCTCTGTACCATGTTCCTCAACCCAGTTTACTGGCTTACACTTGTGTAGTTGAGATGATTCCGGGTTAGTAACGCTTTGGTTTCGTTACAGTTCCCGATGGCCACTCGCCGGAATAAGCCGCCCGCTGCAGCGGTGGGTGTCCCCCCGACGGATTACGATTCGTCTCCACCGGCTACGGCTCCGCCGTCCCCACATCCTGGGGCTCATGCCTCGGATCAAGACAGTGATCACGCCCCTCAACCAGTGGGGTGGGAGGCGAAAATGGCGGAGATGATGGAGGAGAAGATGCGCCTTTTCCAGGCGCAGACCTTTCCAGATCCTTCCCAAATCCCTGATGAGGATTGGGAAGACTTTTCTGAGGACGAAGAGGACACGCTTTCGGCACCTGAGGTTCCGAAACCGAAAGCGCGGGGCAAGAAACGCCGCCCAGTGAGCAGTTCTGGTGACGAGTTCACAAAGAAAGCGAACTCTAAGCGCTCCAAAAAGTCCAAAAAGAAGAAGAAGAAGAAGAAGAAGGACTCTTCTTCAGACTCGTCGTCCGACTCTTCTTCCACCGAGTCGGATTCCGACACGGAACGAGCGGGTGTCTACGCCAAAATAGGCGTTAAAGCTGGCAAGAAAATTGTCAAAAAGAAAGCTCAGAAAGTGCGCACCACTACCATGATGCGCAAAACGGTGAATAGCCATTTCACTACGTTTAAACCGATCGAAGTCATCAACAAGTTGACTGAGCAGATTTCAGGAGTTAAGGGCATTCCTGCTTCGGTTTTCAAAGAGATGGATTCCGGCATTCATCTTTCCGACGAACGCCGTCGTTATGAAACTTCCCTCTGCCTTATCCATAAGGCAGTTTTGGGTGCCTTGACGTCTGTTATCCCTGTGGCTAACAGGATGCAGACAGAGAACAAGTTCTCGTCTTTGGCGCGGGTTATGGACCGGGGCATAGCTTTGTTAGCAGCCGCTAGTAACTACATGACCCATCGGAGATTTGAAAACGTTTTCAAATCGGTCACCACAGATGCCGGAAAAGAGGTTGCCCGCTCGAACAAGGTAACGGACCATGATGGTAAGGAATACACCGTGTATTCCGGACCTACCCCTATCAAGAGCAAACCGCTAGATAAATCCAAGATGTTTGGGGGTCAGCTAGCTTACCTGTACAAACAGGTAGAGGTCGACTACAAGAGTGCTAAAAACACTGAAGCAAAGAGTCGTCGCTTCCAAAACCCAGCAGGGTTCAGAAAGTCTAGGACGGATTTTCGATTCCGCAGAGGAGGAAGGCCGTTCAGGGGCGGACCGTCCTTCCAGTTCAACCAGCGAGGAAGGGGCCGAGGCGACAGGCCGGCCTCAAACTGGAACGACAACCGCGGCTACAAGAGGGATTTCGTTCCCAAGCCCCAGTTCCCGAAACAAGGCAACAAGTAGAGATTTCCACACAAACAGTGCTGCCTCCTGACCCTACAATGGTCACGGAGGAAACTCAAACTGAAGTAAGCCTTTTTCAAGCAGGGAATGTTTCTAATTGTTTACATCAATGGCAACAGTTAACCACTAATCCAGAGGTCCTGAATATTGTTAAAGGCATTCACATCCCTTTCACACAATTGCCTATACAAAAGAGAGCGCCTTTTCCGTATCAGTTTAATTCACTAGAAAAATCTCAGCTAGATCAGCAGGTTCTACTGTTTGAGTCTAAGGGCATTGTCAACAGAGTTGAACATACTGAAGGGGAATATATTTCCAATATCTTCTCTACTCCTAAACCTGATGGTTCAATCCGAATGATTTTAGATTTAACTCAGTTGAATGAAATCATTGAATACAAACATTTCAAAATGTTTTCTTTAGAAACAGCTCGTGATTTAATTACCCCAGGGTGTTGGCTAGCGAGTGTTGATTTAAGGGATGCGTACTACACCGTTCCTATTCACCAGACAGATCGGAAATACCTACGTTTTCTCTGGAATGGCCAACTTTTTGAATTTACATGTTTACCTAATGGTTTGGCCTGCGCACCGCGTCTGTTTACTAAGTTGTTGAAACCAATTTTTGCACACATGGCAAAATTGGGGCATTGTATGTTTCCATACATAGATGATTCTTTTATTATGGGCCAATCTTTCACGCAATGTGAACTCGCTGTTAAAGATTTATGCAAAATTTTCACCAAATTGGGTTTCTTCATACATAACAAGAAATCAGTTTTTTCTCCTACTCAGGAGCTTAAGTGTCTCGGGTTCATTCTGAACACCACGGCTATGACCGTTTCGCTTACACGCCAAAAGAAAGATAAGCTTTACCGCACAGCGATACAGCTGTTAGACACTTCTAGGCCAAAGATTAGACAGGTCGCGGTCCTTATCGGGGTCATGGTTTCGTATAGTCCAGCTATTCTATACGGAGCGGCACACATAAAATCCCTCGAAATTGATAAAAATTTGGCGCTGGCCCGCGCAAAGGGAAACTTTGAAAAGACCATGTTTATTTCGGAGAACGGCCTAGCCGACATTGATTGGTGGCTAAACCACTTTGACCATTCCCCCAATCCCATTAGAATGGGAGAGCCTGACACTACCGTTACCACTGACGCGTCTCTCCAAGGGTGGGGAGCACATCAAAATGATGTAGCAACGGGAGGAAGATGGCTAGAATCGGAACTCCCCGATCATATTAAAGTTCTAGAACTAAGGGCCATTTACTTGGGATTAACCAGTCTAGTAAAAATACCCAAAAATAATGTACGTATCCTCACGGATAACACCACAGCTATGGCTTATGTCAGAAATATGGGAGGTACAAAATCGATTAAATGTAATGCAATGTCACTTCTCATTTGGAACTGGGCTCAAACCTTTGATGTCTGGTTAACTGTTAATCACATTCCAGGCACACAAATTGTCTAGCTGACAAGATGAGTCGCCAGTTCCATGATCACTTAGAGTGGTCACTTAATCCATCCATTTTCAAACACATTTGTCACACATGGGGTTCACCTCAGATCGATTTGTTCGCTTCGCGTAATAACTTTAAAATTCCAAAATATGTTTCGTGGCACCCGGAACCCAATGCTTGGCACATTGATGCCTTCTCCCTAAAGTGGCGACATCATTTCTTTTACATTTTCCCCCCCTTTACTATCATTAGCAAAGTCGCCAGAAAGATTCAAATGGAGGGGACACACGCCATACTCATCGTCCCCGAGTGGCACACGCAACCGTGGCTACCGACGTTACTAGCCACAGCCAAAAGCAGCCTTCGCTTCCCAAGATTCCGAGGAAACCTCAAACATCAGGGACCACTAGAACGCCACGGAAACGTGTCGACAACTCCGTTAGTGGCATTCCTTTTTTAAATAAATATTTAGAACAGTTTGGCTTAGACAAAATTACACAACAGCGTTTGGTTGATGATGCGTGGAGAAAAGGAACGGTGAAAATGTATACTACGTATTTAAAGAAATGGGGTATTTATTGCCTGCTTAAGAAAGTCAAGCCAATGACTCCCACAGTATCCCAGGTAGGACTCTTCCTACGTTACCTAGAGGACGAAGGCCTAGGATATGGCGCTATTAACGCTGCCAGATGTGCTCTGTCGATAATCCTACCGCGGGTTAATGGACAAACAATGGGTAAACACCATGTTATTTGTTGGATCATACGATCAATTTATCAGAGGAATCCGCCTAAACCCAAATATAATAGGTTTTGGGATGTTTCTCTAGTGTTCAACCTCTTCAAGAAATGGCCAGAAAATAAGTTTCTGGACGTTAAACTTTTAGGTTTCAAAGTCGCAGTTTTGCTTCTCCTGGTCACTGGACACAGAGGCCAAACTATAGTTGCCCTGTCGCTGAATGGTCTAGAAATTGACAGTAAAGAGGCCACGTTTGATTTATCAACTTTATTAAAATCAAACCGATTAGGTGACCCCCTTTCTACGATAGGGGTGTCCAGTTTCACTCAGGATCGCAAGTTATGTGTCGTATCTGCGATACGAAATTATATATCCAAGACAAGATTAATAAGAAACTCAAGACAGCTATTGGTCAGCTTTATTAAGCCACACAAGGCCATTTCCAGGGATACCCTCGCCCGATGGACAATGAATGTGTTAAAACTGGCGGGAGTAAATACAGACAGGTACTCATCGCACTCTACACGTGGTGCAATGGTGTCCAAGGCAAGATTGCTAGGCATCTCCGTTAAACGGATCCTAGCTCACGCGGGATGGAAAACCGCTACTTCGTTTGCTAGACATTACCACAAACGACTAGAGAAGCCTCAGCCTATAGCGCACAGGCTACTCACCAACTGAAAGAGAGAGGTAAGAAAAACATTGGTTTTTCCCCTTTTTTGCCATACAAATCGCTTTTCCATTGTTGCATACATAAGACATAATCACTAAAGAATAATAACAAAACAAGAATATCAGGATAAAAATTATTTTACGTAAAGGTCTCCCTAGCCTACGGCTAGCCAGAGGCGGCATACCGAGGTAAAATAGATTAGTTAGACGAATCTTACCTGGGTATAGATGATGGATAACTATTGTTTTACCGAGGTAGAAGCCTCGGTTAGACGTGGGCGAGGGCCCACCCACCACGCCCTGCCACGTCTAGTCAATCACTCACTTTAGCATGAGGTCACTTGACCTTAGGTTGTTTTTTAGAATCATTTTTATCCTGAATTAGTAGGTAAAGATTGCTGGACCCGGATGTGCTTCCTTCTCCCTCGCCCACGTCTAACCGAGGCTTCTACCTCGGTAAAACAATAGTTATCCATCATCTATACCCAGGTAAGATTCGTCTAACTAATCTA
>JASIRB010001353.1:0-40290 GCA_030323885.1 Branchipolynoe longqiensis
ACCCGAGGCTTGTACCTCGGGAAAACAAGAGTTATCCATCATCTGTACCCAGGTAAGATTCGTATAACTATACTATATATATTCTATATTCAGTACTTGTATAATGCGTTATGCATCATATATATATGATGCTTAAATATATATATATGATGCATAACGCATATATATATGATGCATAATGCATTATACAAGTATAAATGCTAGGGGAACATATATACTTTGTTACTTCCTCCATCAGCGCATTGGTGGAGTGTCCCCTCCCCCAGCTGTCGCGGAGTTGTATACGGGTGGGCCCCCTCGTGCCACACACACTGTATATAGAATATATATACTATATATATACTATGTATATACTATATATACTATATATATATAAATTATGTCTCTGCATAAGGTCTGCATAGGGTGTGGATGAAACTGTTTATTTCGAGAAGGCTTATGGCCGAGCAAATAAGCACCCTACCTTACATATGTCTAAAATTGTTGCGCGAATGATGAAATGCCGGCGCTCCAGAAGCACCGGAAGTTGTACAGGTCGCACGAACGCGCCAATCCGCAGCAAACAATACATGTTCATGACTGGTCAATAATAAATAGATAAATCCAAGCATACAAAGGAGAATCAATAATTAAAGGAGCATATGGTAAATTATATTACAAATATATAAATAACGACAATAAAACCTCTCTGACCGACCACCTCTACAAATCGACCACTCCCCTATATCGATCGCTTTATTTGGGTCCCAAAAGATTGCCCATTGCCCATTGTAGGCATTTTATTTGTAACTCCCTAAATCGACCACCTCCCTAAATGAACCATTTAAAACCGGTCCTATGGTCGGTCGATTTAGAGGGGTTTATGTTCTGGCAATATCTAAGGCCATATCAGGATGGGTACTGACTTGTTTTGATTGTTTGTTTGTTGTTGTTCTACGTCCTAGCAACATCTATGGTCATATCAGGACGGCTACCGACTTGTGACAGTGCACACTTATGGCGACTTTATAGTGATGTCCCACTGGGAAACCAGGCCACTGGCACATGATCTGATATCCCACTCAGTCACATTATCCTGACACTGAGCCAACCAGTCCTTGCCCTATCCTATTAATGCTAAGCGCCTGGGTAGGAAGCGACAAGTATCAATTTTAAAGTCATTGGTTTGACTCGAGTGTGCACTTATGGCAACTTTATAGTGCTGCCCCACTGGGAAACCAGGCCACCAGTGCCATGACCTGATATCCCACTCCGTGACATTATCCTGACACTGAGCCCACCAGTCCGTTCCCTATCCTAATAATGCCGAGCACCTGGCTAGGAAGCGACACGCATCAATCTTTATGTCATAAGTCATATATATGTCAGTATATAATGTACATAGAGCTTCATATTGCATAAATAGTCTCCATATAGTACATATATACTAGTCTATACTAGTTTTGTATATATGTCTATATATAATGCATATAGATAATGTCTAAAAAAATAGACATATTAATATGTATAGTCTATATCATATATGACTACATAATGCCTATGTCTAACGTCTATATATATAATGCTAACGCATGATGTCTATATATATATATTATATATAGTCTATATATATTGGCTAGATATGTCCATATGGGTCTATAAATTGTCTACGTATATTGTTAAAAAGAGGTCTGGCCTGAAATAGACTAGAGAGCGAAGACGTGACAGTAGAACCATGTTCTGAGGTGCTGTTCTATTTGTATGTCTTCCCAGATATTTGTCCACTACTTAGAACTTAACTCCCTGCGTAATTACTTTAAGAGAGAGAAAACAGGCTCAGCAACCACTGTCCTATATAAAAGTATAAGAGTCAGCCTCACGAAAATGGGCCAATTGGTGGTCAATTGAAGATGTCGGCGTCGCAATTCTTAAAAGTGTAATGCATTTCTTTGTTTCATATTAAATTATCCTAGAAACAAATAAGGTTGTGGTATTGTCTTGACTGTTACATTCAGGATAAATTCAAGGACTTTCCAACACCTCTGTTAATGCTAATCTATAATTATACCGATCGACGCCGACATCCAATGATCGACGCCGACAACTTTAACAGATGTCGGCATCGCAATTCTTAAAGTGTAGTGCATGTCTTTGTTTTATATTAAATTATCCTAGAAAGAAATAAGGTTGTTGTATTTTTCTCGACCTGTACATTCAGGATAAATTTAAGGACTTTCCAACACCTTGTAATTATACGGATCGATGCCAACATCCATGCTCGACGCCGACAACTTTCCCCAATTGGCCTCTTTTCGTGATCCTGACTCATAAGCCTTTTGAACTACGTTAAGTAGGTGTGTCCTCTAAAGGTGTGCCCATGTTGATTTTAGCTTGACTCGGCCTTCTGTGTTTATACTTTACTTCATTGTTGGTGACGTGGTGCAGGTCTGAGATCTTTAATAACTAACACATGAACTGTGGTTGGTTGTTGGGAGTTGTACATCCTGGCAACATCCAAGGTCATATCAGGACGGGTACCGACTTGTGACAGTGCGCACTCATGGCAACTTTATAGTGCTGCCCCACTGGGAAATCACATCACCGGCACCATGACCCGATGTCCCACTGAGTCACATTATCCTGACACTGAGGTAACCAGTCCTTGCCCTATCCTATTAATGCTGATTGCCAGGCTATGTTAGTATGAAGCAACACATATCAATTGTATAAGTCCTTGGTTTGACTAGACTGGGAACCAAACTCCTGATCTCCCCTCCCCTCCCCTCGCCTCCCCTCGCCTCCCCTCGCATCGCCTCGCCTCGCATCGCATCGCATCGCATCAAATCGCATCGCCTCCCATCGCCTCCCATCCCCTCCCCTCCCCTCCCTCCATGCAGTCCCCTGGAGGGGGAGGGTAGTGTTAGATGAGGGGGGGGGGGGAGTGCTGTGTGAGAAGCATATCTAACTGTACCTATAGCCTCAGTCAGAAAGGGACTCATGCTGTCAATCATTGGCAAAATCTATGTGGGACTTTAGAGAGCAATAACAACAATTATTCCTTCCCCTTATGCTGGAAATGGCATGGACCACACCTCTCTAATGATACCAACTTTAGAATCCGGCATACTTCTGAGGGCTTTATAGTGCTGTACAATGATATATCTAGTGATACCAACTTTTACCTATCTAGTGGTACCAACTTTGGAACTATGCTTCCTTCTGAGGACTTTATAATGCTGCCCCATGACCTCTCTAGGGATACCAACTTTGGAACTGTGAATACTCCTATGCACGTCATAGTGCTGCCTCACTGTGATACCCATTCCACCATGACATGATGGCCTACTCGCTTACATAACCCATACACTTAGCAAGCCAATCCCTGCTTTACCCTACCACAGTACGAGTGTCTATTTAATCAGGGCGCAGGTAACGCATCTTTAAGCATTAATTTACCTCGGCTATGGATTGAACCAAGAACACGACCTCCAGTACGGGAAGTGGACACTGTACCATAAGACCATCACCTCCTAATTTATAAACATTAATTTTAAAATTGTAATCATAAGGCATATTCAAACACCTCCGTTACCTACATTTCGATCTTCCGGGGAGCACACACACCCACACCCACCACCACCACCCCTCCTCCTCCTTAACCATGACATTCTCCACACATACCGTGAAGCAACAACAGGACTGGTTGGCTCAGTGTCAGGATAATCTGACTGAGTGGGATATCGGGTCATGGTGCCAGCGGCCTGATTTCCCAGTGGGGAAGCACTATAAACTCGCCATGAGTGTGCATTGTCACAAGTCAGTGTAATGTATAACATCAACATATATTACAGTCAGTACCCATCCTGATATCAATTTAGATGATGCCAGGACATAAAACTCCAGCAACCAACCAACAGTAGAAATATAAATGATGATTCTCACTTTCTCTTAGTCTTAGTCTCACTTGTTGAATATCTCAACTGGTCAGAGGTCGCTGCCCGAATCATCGCCAGTGGCCATCATAATTGTCCTGTCGTGTTGGACAAATATTCTGTGCGAAAGCAACACTAATCATGGTTGTGTTGACAAACATAACTATCTTAAGACTGGCTGAAGTCAATTGTCTGTCGCAGCAGTTAACCCCTGTATATAACTGGCAGCTGACGGGTGGTGTGACCACACGCCACTGTGCTCCCAGAATACTGGTAAATTACTAATTGACATGCGCGCGTTTCCCGTGTCACGTGTCCCGACTGGAAGTTGACAAGACACTATTTTACCAGATATTAGCAGTACAATGCAAGCTTTAATAGCAGTAGTTGAATTGACATATGTTGGGCACACTTGTTTACTTTACGTACACAAATAAGAATGTCAACATTACTAATACTAGCAACTGCTTGCCATATGATGAGGTGCCTATGTGATGAGGTGGCTATGTAACGAGGTGTCTATGTGCTGAGGTTCACATGTGACGAGGTGGCTATGTGATGAGCTATCTACATGTTGAACTGGTTATGTGATGAGGTGCTATATGTTGAGGTGTCTAAGTGATGACGGGTCTATGTGATGAGGTTGCCATGTGGTGAGCTGGTTATGTGATGAGGTGGTTATGTGCTGAGGTGGTCATGTGGCAGGAGGATATGTGATGAGGTGGCTATATGATATGGTTGCATGTGGTGAGTTAGTTATGTGTTGAGGTGGCTCGATGATGAGGGTGTCATGTGGTGAGATAATTAAGTGATGAGATGGTTGTCTCATGAGCAGGGCATGTGATGACATGGCTATACGATGTGGTGGCCATGTGATGTGATGGCCATGTGATGAGGTGGCCATGTGATGAGCTAGTTATGTAATGAGGTGACCATGTGATGAGGTGGCCATGTGATGAGATTGTTATGTGATGAGATTGCCATGTAACAAGGTGGTTATTTGATGAGGTGACCATGTGATGAGCTGGTTATATGATTAGCTTGCCATGTGATGAGGTTGCCATCTGATAAGGGGATTATGTAACAAGGTTGTTATGTGATGAGGTAGTTATGTGATGGCAGTTATATGATGAGCTGGGTATTTGATGAGGTGGCCATGTGATGAGATTACCTTGTGATGAGGTTTCCACGTAATAAGGGGGTTATGTAATGAGGTGGTTATGTGAGGAGGTGGCCATGTGATGAGCTGGTTATATGATGAGGTTGCCATGTGAATAAGTTGTCAGCTGATAATGGGATTATGTAGCGAGGTTATGTCATGAGGTATTTATGTGATGAGGTAGTTATGTGATGAGGCCGTTATGTGAAGAGCTGGTTATGTCATGAGGTGGCCATGTGATGAAGTGACAATGTAATGAGGTTGCCAAGTTATGAGCTGGTTATGTGATGAGGTTGCCATGTGATGAGGTTGCCACATAATAAAGGAGTTATGTAATGAGGTGGTTATGTGATGACGTGGCCATGGGAGTGGGTGGCCATCTGATTGGTTGGCCATGTGATGAGCTAGCTGGTTTATGATGAGGTTGCCATGTGAATAGGTTGCCATCTGATAAGGGGAGTATGTAACAAGGTCGTTATGTGATGAGGTAGTTATGTGATGAGGCAGTTATGTGATGAGCTGGCTATGTGGTGAGGTGCCCATGTAATGAGGTGACCATGTGATGAGCTGGTTATGTGATGAGGTTGCCATGTGATGAGGTTGCCACGTAATAAGGAGGTTATGTAATGAGGTGGTTATGTGATGAGGTAGCCAGGTGATGATCTGGTTATAGGATGATGTTGCCATCTGATTAGGTTGCCACGTGATAAGGGGATTATGTACCGAGGTTTTGTGATGAGGTAGTTTTGTGATGAGCTAGTTATGTGATGATCTGGTAATGAGGTGACCATGTGATGAGCTGGTTATGTGATGAGGTTGCCATGTGATAGGTTGCCACGTAATAAGGAGGTTATGTAATGAGGTGGTTATGTGATGAGGTGGCCAGGTGATGATCTGGTTATAGGATGATGTTGCCATCTGATTAGGTTGCCACGTGATAAGGGGATTATGTACCGAGGTTTTGTGATGAGGTAGTTTTGTGATGAGGTAGTTATGTGATGATCTGGTTATATGATGAGGTGTGGGGGGGGGGGGGGGGAGCCCGCGCAACCCCCCCGGCTGTCGGGGAGGCGGGGCTCACCCTTCACACTCACTCCCGCCCTCATTCTGCACATGTCGGTTGGCAACCTCATTATCCGTGATTTATCTTAGACTTATCGGTTATTTTGCGCAGCAACTGTAAAACGCGCCTTAGGGTTACACCTCATATATATATATATATATATATATATATATATATATATATATATATATATATATATCTATACAAACATAATACAATAATATCTGTTGTAGGTACAAGATATCAAATGTATTTACATATTATTATTCCCCGTCCCCTACCCCCACCTCTGCCAATTTGGATTTCCACCGCTGTATATAACTTACAGAGTCATCAAAGGCCAGTTGCTCTCATACCATGTCTATGTGGTGTGGGAGGTTAAAAATCCCTTGGGTCGGTAAAAGTGTAGGCTCGGGCTTTGTATCGACAAACTGTCTAATGGTGAAAACAAGTCTATTCAGACTTATCCATGATTAATACTGATAGGCAGTATAAGTCGTCAAGAGAAAACAAAAAATTATTATTACATAGCATGGTTCAGTATCATAATGCAGATATAGTGCATCGATAATGCATGATGTACTTACTATAATGTACGTAGTGCATGGCAATGCATGTGTAGAAAGTGACTGTGCAATACAAATTACAATGCTCCATTCACATTGTAATCCACACATACATTTATCAGTAGCCATGACATGATTAAATTCCATAAAAGGCTCGAACGCATCATACAGCGCCCACGTGTTCATTGGATTACCCAATCAATGGTTCCAACACATTCCAGGGGCCTAGCTTCCATATAATTATGCAGCTGTTCAAAGGCGTTTTATTTCATCGCCGAAAAAAAATCTGCGTAAAATCCCAAACTAGGCCCCTGCATTCCATCACCTCAGCGCCTTGAGGTGGATTACCCACTCGATTATCGATCAGCTAATCATCGATAATCTGTCGGAAGGTATCGATTAGTCATGTGTGTCTGAGAGTGGTGTGTGTATATTGAGTATTGACTACTGCAAGCCCTGCAACAAGCATGGGTCTGATGTAGAGGTGTAGTAGTGTTCGCCGGCTCTCCTCGGGGGCGACACCAGCCTGGCCTGAACTCAATCAGGTAGGTATTACACTGTTTACGGGTAACCCCCCTCCCCCCCCCCACCCGACCCCACTCCCGCCGCCCCTTCCTCCCGCCCCTCCTCCCGCCCCTCCTCCCACTCCTCCGACAGGACGCGGTGCCCGAATCGGTAGAGCGGGCCCCTCGCGTGCGGGAGATCAGGAGTTTGGTTCCCGGTCGAGTCAAACCGATGACTTATCAAATTGATACTTGTCGCTTCCATAGCCTGGTGCTCGACATTAATAGGATAATAGGATAGGGCAAAGACTGGTTAATGTGATAATGTGACAGAGTGGGATATCAGGTCATGGTACCGGCAGCCTGATTTACCAGTGCGGCAGGACTATAAAGTCGCTATGAGTGCACACTGTCACAAGTCAGTACCTGTCCTGATATGACCTTAGATGTTGCCAGGAAGTAAAACTCTAACAACCAACCACCCGTTCCTCCCTCCAGAAAGGATCGCGTGTACCAGTAGCCGTTACTGTATCGTTTACTTAGCTGCTGCTCGGGACAGGCTCGACAATAAATGATTGGTCTGAATTCCACGAAACCAGTCGGCTCACTCCCCGCACAAAATCGGCACATGGAATCCAGAAAGAGGATTTTTTATGTGCGTTTATTTGTTTGAGTTTTACATCCTGGCAACATCTAAGATCATATCAGGACAGGTACCGACTTGTGACAGTGCACACTCAATGTGACTTTATAGTGATGCCTCACTGGGAAATCAGGATGTCGGTGCCATGACCCAATAACCCACTCAGTCACATTATCCTGACACTGAGCTAACCAGTATTTGCCCTATCCTATTAGTGCCAGAGTAGGAAGCGACACATATGAATTTTGTCAGTGATCACTTTGACTCGACCTCATTTGCATCAAGAGTATTTGAAGAAGTGGTTTCTGCTTATCAATACCAGTCAATGAGTGCCTCCAATAAGGTAAGCGTTTCAAATGACCCATATGTTCATGATTGTAAGGCATAAAAGTAATACTGAAGTGATTCATCTTCAGATTATTTAGAATGCTGAACATATTTATAGTTGGAACGCAGTATTTCTATAGTATAGGTATAATTTAAGAATGTATACTAATATCTATATTATATATATATATGTTATTTTTAAGTTATGCCCTTTTTGTATGTTTTATATTTTGTGTGTGTATATATATATATATATATATATATGCATATGCATATATATATGTGCAATATATATGTGTAATATATATATATATATTTACTTTCTTTAAAAGTAAAGTTTGCACCCAAACCAGTGTTCTCTTGAAACTGGAGGGACAATAAAATTAAGCAAACACAGTTTGTGCATTGACAAAAAATATCTTCCTCCACTGTTGTGAATACATATATTGCCTGAACTGTACAAGTATAACATGTGCAGCATGGGTTACCCAAGAAAGGAAAGAGAGAGAAAGAAAGACAAATAACAATGAGGTGGTCTTATGCTGACAGCCAGTTGGCGGGTGAGCACCCATTTCCTGGATCATTTCCGGGAAGTTCTCGGAAGGGAAGTCCTTAGTTGACGTCACTGCGTCACGCATAAACCTCAACCAATCAGACGTAGCTATTCGCCTGCGTCGTTCTGACGCAGTCATCGACTGATTACCGCCCTCGGCCCAGTGTCGTCTGCATCTGCCTGCAACGAAAAGAACCACGTGACCACTTGTGCACCAATCAAATCAAGTTTCTTGAATGATGTCATATTCATTTCTGCTGTTTTTTTCTAGGTCACTTAATCTAGACTTGCGAGTTATCCTACTAAGCTGTACTACTATTACTAAGCTATTTTGGTTGGTTGTTAGAGTTTTACATCCTGGCAACATCTGATATCATATCAGGACGGCTACCGACTTGTGGAAATACACACTCATGGCGACTTTATAGTCCTACCCCACTATGAGTATGAGACCAGGCCACCAGCACCATCACCTGATATCCCATTCAGTCACATTATCCTGGCACTGAGCCAACCAGTCCTTGCCATATCCTAATAGTGCCCATTGCCTGGCTAAGAAGCAAAAAGTATCATTTTAAAAGTGATTGGTTTGAATCGACCACGATTTCAACCGCGTGTTTGAATCCCATGATCTACCAAACCGGGAGACGGACGCTCAACTCATTCGGTCATCCCGTCTGGGAGGGACTAAGCTACGTGAAAGCATTGCTGCTTTGGGAAAGAACATTTCGCTGTGTCATGTTAAAGCTTTATAAGGCTGAACTTGCACATCTGCTATGCAGGTATTGCATGTATTGCAGGTATTGCAGGTATTGCAGGTATTGCAGGTATTGCAGGTATTGCAACACCTCAGGGAGTTTGACGCCCCTGCCCTGCAGAGTTGTAAACCACTGCCTTGTGGTACAGGTTCTTGACAGAACCGAAGGCTAATGCCTGGTACACACCTACCGTATAGGATTCGCGCACTAAAACTGTGCGACTCGACCCGACCCGCTTAAAACTGAAAACGGGCCGATTCATTTTTCGAATCGCGAATCGCAATCATAATCGGCCGGTTTTAGCCCTAAAACTGAGGTTTTATGCGCGAATCGCAATCGCTAGGTGTGTGCGGGGAGCGCACACCTAGCGATTTTTGTGTGCGAAACGGGCAGTTTTAGATCGTATACGGTAGGTGGGTGCGCACAAATGGTAGGTGTGTACCAAGCATTAGGGAGCAAACCCTAAACAGAAAACCATGTCAGTGTGGCAGCATTAAGGGCGGTTGATGTATGGAACTCCCAACATCTCCCGACCAGCCACTGCAGGGACAAATAGTCGGGTACGTGTCCGGTTCATGTTCGGTCCGTCTGTTTGATATTCGGTTTTCAACCATGAGTTCACTGTTCCATGTCTGTTTAGCTTTTGTTTCGTCCGGCGACCTTTGACCCGATAGTGCAACATTTCGACACATTCTCTGTCCGGTTATGTCCGTTGCTCAATCTGGTAAGTTGTTACAGGCACTTTAATCTATTATCAATTTCCAACTATTTTTAGTATTTCTCACTTTCCCCCCTTTTAGAGTGAGATGACAATGTAATATTTGGTTACACATGCATGTATGTATGTGCATATACATGTGTATCAGAAAAATATAGCATACATATTATTATTATATTACTATATTACACATGTGTGTGTTTAATATAAGTTATCTTAAATCAATCCGAATAGTCACACGTCTAAAAAAATCCACTTCAATGTTTTGCTTTTCGCCAAATTTACTTCCATTCGATCTCTCGACCGTTATGCCGGAGGCGGTATCTGAATCGGTAAGAGTGATGGCTTCCCGTGCGGAGGTTTTGGGTTCGAATCCCAGCCAAGTCAAACCGATGACTTATAAAATTGACTTTTGTTGCTACCTAGTCTGGTGCTCGGCATTAACAGGAATGGGCAAGGACTGGTTAGCTCAGTGTCACGATAATGAGATAGTGGGCTATCGGGTCATGGAGCCAGTGGCAGGATCTCCCAGTGGGGCAGCACTATAAAGTCCCCATGAGTGTGCACATTCACGAGTCTGTACCAATCGTGATAATATATTAGTTTTATTACATTAGATGTTGCTAGGACGCAACACCACAACAAACAAACTACGCCTTTGTTATTTTCCCTCATTTTACTGCTGACTCGGCATTAGTGTGGGGGAGGGGGGGCGGGACATAGCTCAGGCGGTAGCATGTCCACCTGTGAAGGTGTCGGTCATACTATCGATCCTGCTAAGCGGACCCATTTGCAGTTTGGGCTATTTTCAGTTCCAACCAATGGTCCACAACTGGTTCATCAAAGGCTGTAGTATGTGCTGTCCTGTCTGTGGGAAAATGCATATAAAAGACCCCTTGCTGCTTATCTGAAAGAGTAGCCTGTGTGGCCGCAGGGGGTTTCCTCCAAAGAAATATGTCAGAATGACCCTATGTTTGACATCCAATAGCCGATGATAAAAATCATTGTGCTCTAGAGGCGTCGTTAAATAAAACAAGCTTTACTCTTTCTTTTTTTTTTACATTAGTGGGAAGTTAATCAAAGTTTGTGCTGGACGCTGACAGTGCGGAGTGCGGGCGGCTGATCGTGCAAGGTGGGCTCGGTACCCGGTGTCCACCGGCCATCTGGCGGGCGTTGCTACAACAGATCCCGTTAGTGGCCGGGTAAATAGGAATTTTCCGTGCCACGGATAAAGTCGGCATAACTAATGGTGCTGACTGCCCCCCAACTGTAGCTTCCCTCCCGACCAACGTCTCCCAGAGCATGGCTCTAACTACTTGGTAGGCTTGCCATTATCTGGTATCTCGTGTGATATTAAGCCGCTGTGTACCCTATGCAATGCATAAGCCGTGTTTACACGGGCAATTGTGAAGCGATTTAGGCAAATCGATTCATATGAAGCGATGTAGTGGCACGTTTACACGAGAGAGTTTGAAAGTGTTTCGGCGACCGGGAACCAGCAGCCTTGTGGGGAGTCTGTAGCCAGCGAGTACTGCTCTTTGTTTAGTTTCCATACTTCGATTCACAATATGAATAACGACACCAATGTAGCGGCTACGTTAATATCGCTTGGAATTTAGGGTTAATTTAATAAAATTTCATTATTTGAGTATGTAATTCTGTTAAATATGATCGCATTCAATAGATTTCGGCCTAATATAAAGTGAATCATATGAAGCAAATCAGCCCTAATCCGCCCCAGAGTCCTGTTTACACGGCGAATGTGAGGCGAACTAGGCAAGGCGCATTATATGAGCCGTTTTAACTCGGCCGTGTAAACACGGCTTTACTCACGTGCATACATATAGCAAAGTACAGTAAAGCTTGTTTTATTTAACGACACTTCTAGAGCGCAGTCATTTTTGTATCATTGGCTATTGGAGGGTGAAACATATGGTCATTCTGACATATTTCTTTGGAGGAAACCCACTACTGCCACATAGGCTACTCTTTCCAATAAGCAGTAAGGGGTCTTTTATATGCACTTTCCCACAGAGAGGACAGCACATACCACAGCCTGTGATGAACCAGTTGTGGACCATTGGTTTGTACACATATACGATGCATACTTATGTAGTAGTCTGCACTGGCCTCTCAGGCAAGGAGCCACATAGACAGGTAGGCGTGGGTAGTGTGGTGACATCAGGGAGCCTAGGTGGTGTAATGGTTAGCACACTGGCCCGGAATGCAAAGAGATGTGGGTTTGAGTCCCGCTCTAGGCGCAATATTTCCCATTTTCATCACCCTGCACAACACTGGTTCCATGACCAGGATCCTGTACAAGCTATGCACTGTATAGTTGTTGAACCTATCCTGTGTAATGTATATATAAGAGCATTGCCTGTATGTATGTAATTGTAAGCATTTAATGACTTACAATTCCAGGGGGGGCGAGTGTAGTAGTCTGCACTGACCTCTCAGGCAAGGAGCCACATAGACAGGTAGGCATGGGTAGTGTGGTGACATCAGGGAGCGTAGGTGGTGAAATGGTTAGCACATTGGGCCGGAATGCAAAAAGATGTGGGTTCGAGTCCCGCTGTACCCTCATACCCCGACTTCACAAAGTCACAGACTAAGCTGCATATCCATACTAACACTAGGGCAAGGGGAAGGCATATACCAAAATGTCGCAAATGTGGCACCAAAGAAAAACTAACAAAATTAAGGCTAGTCACTAACAGCTAAGATAACAAGGCAACTACCAAATTGAGACTATTGCTATTCAGCGATGCAAACAAGCTGCGATGCAACTTACTCGTTATGGTCAAGGTAAATAAGCCATCACACACACAAATTAAGAGAGAGAAAAGCTGTACAGTACGATTAAAGCATCAAATATTCTAAGCTAAAATACTTCACTAGATTTGATTCTACATATCCAACTTAGATACCAGTGCAATTAATACGCATTTATTGCTGCACGGAAAGGCATACATACTAAACCAACTTAATAGAACAGGTTACTACTGAAGCCAATGGTGTCAGCATTTTGACGTGCATGCCAAAATCAATTTTTCATGGTTTCACTTCAAATATCTCCAGAGGTAACCATGTGTAGCAAATGTTACTCCAAACTAAAGAGAGGGTGATTAAAACAATTAACGTAATAATCTAATATATTAATCTTTATTTTTCAGCATTTTGACGTGCATGCTAAAATCAATTTTTCATGGTTTCACTTCAAATATCTCCAGAGGTAACCATGTGTAGCAAATGTTACTCCAAACTAAAGAGAGGGTGATTAAAACAATTAACGTAATATATTAATCTTTATTTTTCAGCATTTTGATGTGCATGCTAAAATCAATTTTTCATGGTTTCACTTCAAATATCTCCAGAGGTAACCATGTGTAGCAAATGTTACTCCAAACTAAAGAGAAGGTGATTAAAACAATTAACATAATATATTAATATTTATTTTTCATCGGACTATGAACTTTAAAAAAAAACTTCGAACACAGAGTACCAGACAACATATCATTTTTGGTAAGAACGACATGGAGGTGTGTTACTTCAACAGCTGCCCTGGAGGAGAGTGGAGAGGGGGTGGGCCACCTGGAGAACATGGCCGCTTTAATAACTACTCATCGAACTTCCACTTCTTAAAAATAAACAGTGTTTCGCCGACTCAAATTAGACATCTCAGTTTGTGTCTGATTTGATGCATCTTCTGCAACACTTATGATGTCTCCCAGGAAACAAAAAAACTGATCAACAATGATTTAGATTCAGTTGAGCTATATACAAAAATATAATTTGTAAAAGTTGTGAGCGAGTAATCATTGGTGAAGCGCCGCCATGGGGCAGCGCATACGTGCAATGGCACGTCCTGGTACCCAGCCGTTAGTTCAGCTCTCCGCCACTAGAGGGCCTGCGCCGCCGGTCGCCCCGGGATGATCCCGCGGTTACGGGGTGGATGAAGCTGGTTGGTGGTGGTGGTGGTGATGGTGGTGATGATGGTGGTGTTGTAGAAGCCGACTGACTACACGGGCAGGTCTAGTACTAGACGGGCGGCGCGCTGTGTCAGCAGGTCTGGGCAGGGCGCTTCTATTTGGGTGCTGGGTGGGGTGTTGGGGTGGGGGTGGGTGGGTGGGGGTGGAGGTCATATACTGATGAGACCTACTCCACCCACAGTCATCAGCTGTAGGAACAAGGACTGGGTTGCACAGTGTCAAGATAATGCGATTGTGTGGGACATCAAGTCATGCTGCCGGCCGCATGATCTCCAAGTGATGTCAGCACTATAAAGTCGCCATGAGTGTGCACTGACATGAGGTTATGGTGCCAGCATCTTGATCTTCAAGTGTGGCAGCACTAGAGAGTGTCAATTAGTGCCCACTGTCACAAGTCAGTGCCCTTCCTGGTATGGCCTAGGGTCTTGCTGGGGCATACAATTACAGCAACCAACCAACCTCCCCCAGCCCTCTTCAGTCCTGGTCACATACACGTTAGTGGACGTAGTGATCCGTAGATAGATTAATGTGGGTGAAACGTGATATCACTACATTAAACTACATACGGTAAAGCAGGTTTTGGTTGATCACCCACCTAATACTAGTAATAGTACTGATAAATACGTTACAGGTCAGATCCCGGTACGTTAGTGTACGGATCCTGGTATGTCCAACTATGTTGAACTACATTGAACTACATTAGCCTCCACTACATTCACCTACATTCAACTTTGTCCACTAACGGCTATGTGACCATGGCAGAACAGCCATGGTTTTGTGCGGGTCAAAGTATGCTATGGTACTCTAGAGTATGCTAGAGTATGCTATGGTATAGAGTATGCTAGAGTATGCTAGAGTATGCTAGAGTACATTAAGGAATATGCTAGAGTATGCTAGAGTATGCTAGAGTACGTTATCATCACGGAGGCTATGTCTGCCTCAAACGTACCTCTCTTTTGAACACGTCCAAAGCTTAAATTGTAACTCACGGCCCACACACGTTCTTATCATGTTCTCATCACGGAGAAGTATGGATGCCGGTATGTTGCACTACGTTCAACTATGTTCAACTATGTTCAACTATGTTCAACTATGTTCATATATGTTCAACTACGTTCATCTATGTTCAACTACATTCAACTATGTTCAACTATGTTCAACTACCTTCAACTATGTTCAACCACGTTCAACCACGTTCAACCACGTTCAACCACGTTCAATCACTTCAACCACGTTCAGCCACGTTCAACCACGTTCAACCACGTTCAACTACATTAGCCTCCACTACATTCAACTACGTCCACTAACGTGTATGTGACCAGGCCTTGAGAGGACCGAGGTTGCACTCTGAGATGACCTTTTTCTCTCGACCCCCACCCCCACCCTCATGCCACCCCATCCATCTGCCCTCTTGCTCCCCCCCCCCCGCCCCCCACCCTGATTTCTCTTCCCACTACCCACCAGAAGCCAACTCCCACTGCATGGGACTACCTTCAGCGGTGCCCATATAGTGCTGCAGATTTACGCATTTGCAGCCTTCAGCGTGCCAATGCGACTGAAAACTCCCGAAAAAAAAAAAAAAAAAATCAGCGTACTGACAGTACTGATGAAGCCACACCTACGCCCGTCTCCTCCTCGCTGATTCACTCACTGCCTCACTGACCAAAGAGTGACCAGGAGGGCGGGACCAGTGACCACTCACTGCGGGTCACCAGACTGACCAGCCACCACTTGACCTATCCAGAGATATTCGCTGAGTACTCCTTGACCATTACCATGCAAAGCTCCGAAACCACCCACTCCTCAGTCCTGAAGGAGGCGACTAGACAATTATTTCTGGGGGGAGAGAAGGGGAGTAAAAGTGAAAGTGACGATGAGGATGTAGATGAGGGGAGAATTACTCGCATAATAGCAGGATATATTGCGCTAAAATCAGCATTGGGTGCGGTCTGCACCCTCCTGCTATTTTCATGCAGCCTATGCTTGCGATACTATCGTCAATCAAAGAACACAAGTAATTATTTCTGTGATGTGATGTGATGTGATGTGATGTGGCGAGATGTGATGTTATACTTTCTTGTGCATGAATGAATGAATGAATGAATGAATAATAATGATGTGTTTATTTAATTTGTGCTATGCTGGAATGAAGTATGATGATGATAATTTTGCTAATGCCCGGTACACACCTAGCGTATACGATCGTTTACCCGCACCCACCTAGCGTATACGATCTAAAACTGCCCAAAAATCGTGAGGTGTGCACTCCCCTAGCACACCTACCGATTGCGATTCACGACTAAAAACTAATTTTTAGGGCTAAAACGGTAGGTGTGCGCTAGCACTACGATTGCGATTCCCGATTCGAAAAATGAATCGGCCCGACTTCAGTTTTAAGCTGATCGGGAGTTTTAGTGCGCGAATCCTATACGCTATGTGTGTACCTAGCATAATGTTGCTATTGATGAATGTGAAAGGAGGTGTTGCTGTGGTGTGATATGAAATGAGTAGACTGAAATGGTGTGATATGATCAATCAATCAATCAATAGTTCCATCCTCTAGTCGAGGGTTGGATGCAATGGTTCTCCACTTGTCCCGATGTTGTGCTGTTCTGATAGACTGTGAATAATTCAAGCCTGTCCACTGTGAAATATTTGTAAACCATGATGTTCTTGGTCTCCCTCTCCCTCTGCTGCCATTCACCTTCCCTTCCAACAATGTACGGTATATTGAACTCTGACGAATGATGTGGCCAAAATAAATAAGTTTCTTTGTCTGTATAGTGGCAAACAAGCTTTTCTTATTTTTAATTTTTCTGAGAACTTCTTTGTTGGTGATCTTCTTTGTCCATGATATTTTCATCATCCTTCGATAAGTCCACATCTCAAATGCTGCTAAACGTTTGTACATTTTCTTAGAGATTGTCCATGTCTCTGCCCCATACATTAGAGTAGACCACACATAACACTGAAGAATACGCTTCCTTGTTTGTATTAATATCTTACTTGATGTTAACACTCTATACATTTTGGAGAATGTTGTTCGGGCTATTGTTATCCTTCTTTTAATTTCTTCCTCACATCTCCCATCATTTGTAATCTTTTGTCCGAGATATATGAATTCGGATACTTGTTCTATGTTTGTGCCATCTATGGTTATATTGACATTTGGTTTATCTGTCTTTTTACTTATAACCATTGTTTTGGTCTTCCTGGCATTCATCTTCATGTTGAATAGTATTCCAGCTTTATTGATTCTATTCACTATATCTTGTAGGTTTTTCTCACTGTCTGCTAGTATTACACTGTCATCGGCATATCTAAGATTGTTGACGTTCATGCCACCTATTGTCACTCCCTTGCAATCTTCAATGTGTCTGAAAATCATCTCTGTGTACAGGTTAAATAGACATGGTGACAATACACACCCCTGTCGAACTCCTCGTTTAATCATAACTTCATCCGATAGGCCCTGCTCCATTTTATAAATGCACGTTGTGTCCAGTATAAGTTCACAATTAGTTTAATGTCTTTGCCATTGACACCAATATCTTGTAAACATTTGATTAACAGTTCATGATTGACTCGGTCGAAGGCCTTCTCATAGTCAATAAAGCAGGCATAAACATCCTGATTCACTTCACAATAACGTTCACAAATCATTCTCATATTGAAAATCCCTTCACATGTACCTCTTCCAGATATAAACCCACTTTGTACGTTACTGATTTGTTCTTCAATTTTCTGATATGATATGATATATATCTCACCCGCATTCACCCACCCACCCGCACCCACCCTTTCACACCCGCCCCAAACACCAGCCATGCGTATGTATATGTATATATATATATATATATATATATATAGACACCTGCATACATGTATGTGTGCATAGATACATACTTACATGCAGAGATATGTATATATACATATATACATGCAAGAATGCATGTATGCATACATACGTACATATGTGCATACACACATATATACATTCATGCATACATTTGTAAATACAGTACAACCTCTCGAAATCTAACCGACCACCTCCACAGATCGACCACTACCCTGTATCGATCGCTTTATTTGGGTCCCAAACAATCGGCAATACAATACCATTGTATGATTAAAAAAACTCACTATACCAACCACCTAAATGGACCGTTTAAAGTCGGTCTCATGGTCAGTCGATTTAGCGAGGTTTTACTATACATGCATAAATAGGCACATTCAAACTTACATACATAGGTTGGTATGTTCACACATGCATATGTCAATACATTTGAACATACGCACATATATACATACGGTACAGTGAGTGTATGTAGGGGGGGGGGTGCAGTGGTGCGTGCACAGACGTGTGGCGCCCCCCAACAGATCTGAGTGAGAGTAGGATGGAAGTTAGTAGGTTAAGCAGGCTCCACCAGTAGATGACTGGGGGGAGAAGATAGGGCTGGGGAGAAGATGGAAGCTTCCGGCCTTATTATACTTGTATAATGGCTTATAGTTATACAGCATATATATATGAATGCACAGGCCTACCTACTGATCAAAGTTACAAAATACCAAGGTTGAAAGCTCAAGTTAATCAATATATAATAATAAATGTTACATCACACCACAGTGTAGTTTGTACCCCTCCATACCCCTAGAATACCAATCAATCCCGGCTACATCTCAGCTCAGCCAATATGAAAGTCATAGCCTTCAGGCATGAAAGTCCATATCGGGAAATAATTAATTATTTCCTTATCAGTTGAATCATATCTATAACATGTTATATGCATATATGATATATGTTTGTTTGTTGTTGTTTTACGTCCTACCAAGATCTAAGGTCATATCAGGACGGATGATATATGTGCATGGGTATATAAATAGTTTTTATATAATATATAGTATATATAATATATAATATATATATCGTATAATATACATAGTATATTATATATAGCATATGTATATACCATATATATAATGTAATATATAGTATATATAATATATGGTATATAATATATTATATATTGCATATATATAGCATATATATATAGCATATATATATAGTATTAGTGTGTGAGAATAATATATATATATATATTAGACATAAAATGAGCCAACCAGCAGCAATATGACTAGTTGTGGGAAATTTTATTTCCGGTAATTACTTATAATATATTACAGATATATATTATATACACATATACACGCATGCATACATGCAATCCAATTAATACCGACGATTGTGCCGAATCACTGAGCTGAAGCACCTGCGGCCAAATTTGAGTAATTGATTACACAAGTAGTGTTCAAATCAACCTGGGGTGGAGTGGTTAGGTATCTGACTTTTTTCTAGGTTGAAGGTTGGTGGTTCGATTCCCCATGTCATCACCTCTACCAATTTGGATTTCCGCCGATGTCTATATCAATCAATAGTTCCGTCCTCTAGTCGAGGGTTGGATGCAATGGTTCTCCACTTGTCCCGATGGTGTGCTGTTCTGATAGACTGTGAATAATTCAAGCCTGTCCACTGTGAAATATTTGTAAACCATGATGTTCTTGGTCTCCCTCTCCCTCTGCTGCCATTCACCTTCCCTTCCAACAATGTACGGTATATTGAACTCTGACGAATGATGTGGCCAAAATAAATAAGTTTCTTTGTCTGTATAGTGGCAAACAAGCATTTCTTATTTTAAATTTTTCTGAGAACTTCTTTGTTGGTGATCTTCTTTGTCCATGATATTTTCATCATGCTTCGATAAGTCCACATCATAACTTACAGCGTAATCAAAGGCCAGTTGCTCTTATACCATCTCTATGTGGTGCGGGGAGGTTAAAAAAATCGCTTGGGTCAGTAAAAGTCTGGGCTTGGGCTTTCTATCAACAAACTGTTTAATGGTGAAAGCAAGTATATTCAGACTTATCCATGATAGGCAGTATAAATCTTCAAGAAACTTCTCTCTGAAGCCCCAGTCAGACCTCACCGGATTGAGGAAACGGACAGAAACCAGACACCGGTGGTGTCCGGCGGTGTCCGTTACAAGTTTTGAACATGCACAAAACTTGTACCGGACACCGCCGGACTGACGTGTACGGTTGATGTCCGGTTTAACTCCGTTTTGTCCGTTTTATGTCCGGTACCCATCCGTTGCATCTCCGGTTTGCTTCCTGCAGAGTCTGTTGACGGTGTTGAGGGAATTCAGTCAGGGAGGCTGCACACACCACACACCACACACCACACACCACACACCACACCACACACCACATATCCCACACACCACACATAACTCCCCACTCACCACACACACCACTCACCACTCACCACACACACCACACACCACACACACCACACACCACTCACCACACATAACACACCACACCACACACCACACACCACACACACCACACACCACTCACCACACACACCACACCATACACCCACCACACCATACACCCCACACACCACACACCCCACACAGCACACACACCACTCACCACACACGCACACCACACACCACACACCCCACACACCACACACCACATACCCCACACCCCACATACCACTCACCACACATCACACACCACTCACCACACACCCCACCCCACACACACCACACCCCACACACCCCACACACACCACTCACCACACACCACTCGCCACACATCACACACCACTCACCACACACCACACACCACACACCACACACCACACACCACACACCACACACCACACAGTGACAGTCCGGTGGCTATTCGTAATATGTTCGGTCCGTCCGTTTGACATTCGGTTGTTGTCCGTTTATTGTCTGGTTATCATCCGTTGGCTATTCGTTAATGTACGTTCTTTATCCGTTTAGCATCCGTTTCGTCTGGTGGCCGTTGCAACATTTGACACATTTCGATAAATTTTGATACCGAACACCACTGGACTAGACAATTCTTTGTCCAGTGGTGTCCGGTACTCAGTCCGCTAAGGTCTGACTGGGCCTTTAATGTTCGGTCCGTCCGTTTGACATTCGGTTGTCGTCTGGTTATCCTCCGGTTATCATCTGGTGGCTATTCGTTAATGTACATTCCTTGTCCATTTAGCATCCGTTTCGTCCAGTGTCGGTTGCAACAGTTCGGCACATTTCAGTCCATTTTGATACCAGACATCAACGGACTAGACAATTCTTTGTCCGGTGGTGTCCGGTACTCAGTCCGGTAAGGTGTGACTAGGGCTTGACGGAGAGATAACAATGTTCACGCAGACACTCCTATTAAAGCAGGCACACAGCGCCACGAGAACCCGGAAGTGCTCTCCAGTCAACCGTGGCGCCATCATGCGGCGGCCTGTGCAGGCGCCTTCTGAGCCTACAATTGCTTAACGGGCCGTCACAAATGTACGCCACGTTGAACGCTCGAATAAGCAGTGCTTTATTTTTTTTGGGGGGGGGTCTTTTTGTTGTTGTTGATGCTGCTTATACTCTGCAGTGTCAAAGTGTTAGTAAAACCAGTCGGAAGCCTGCGTGATCAAGCGTTGCTATTCCCTCCAGTTTGGACCTGGATCATGCAGTGTATATACATGTTATATATATATATATATTATACTGATTGATTGATTGGTGGTTTCTTTACGCCATGTCGGCAGCATAGGCCATATTCACGGCCAGAATTGTTAGGGCTATATATATATATATGTTACAGTAAGATTGTGTAATCAGGGATTTCGTGAAATCCCTAAAACTTTCCGGGATTTTGCAAAATCACTGTTTCACTTAGGGATTTCATGAAATCCCTAAGATGTCTAGGGATTTCATGTAATCACTGAAATGATGCTCCAGTTATTTCGCGAAATCCCTGAATGTGGTTTAATAAACCTTGAGTACCATGTCATCCACACTAGGAATCAAACAAAACCGGGAGTGTCATGTGTAGGTTTATGTGCAGAATATTATACTAATGCATGATATCTTGCAGTGAATTTTATTCATCACTTATTATACACCATAAGTGATTATCATTATTATATAAAGTAGGGCTAGTTGGTGGCAGTAGACACAGGTTTGGGTTCAAAGCAGTATTAATGTATAAGAATAATGTCGGGTGGCACCATCATAATGAGCATATTGGGCCTTTTGCCAGAATGTTGGTAATGGCTGAACGTGGGTACCCTGCGGGGTTTTCCAGCGGGGTTTGAACAGCCTCACTACATCTTGTTGTTTGCTCATTTTATTGCTTCTTTTAGGTATTTCGATAGGTTGGGGCTTTGAATCAAACAACAAATACTGTAGAATGGCCTGACATTGTGTGTTCATGTCCAGGTGGCAAGTGACCGTTTGAAGCCAGGAGGCAGTTGTGACATAAGAGGCTGGAGGAGTAAAATAGTGCTAAGTGGCAGCAGTAGTCGCAGGTCTGGGTTCAAAGATGGTGAGCGGCTTTCTTAATGCATAGGAATAATACCAGGTGGCGGGGCGGCATCAGTGTCAGTTCATAATGAGTGTATGGTACTTGCCACATTGAAAATTGCACCTATCATCACTCCAACCCTCACACTCACCCTAATACCCACCTTCACACTCACCCTAACTCCCACCCTCATACTCACCCTATCACCCACCCTCACACTCACCCTAACTCACACCCACACACTCATCCTAACATCTCCCACCCTCACACTCACTCTAACACCCACCCTGACTCCCACCCTAACTCCCACACTTACTCTAACTCCCACCCTCACACTCACCCTAACAGCTACGATGACTCTCACCCTCACACTCACCCTAACTTCCACCCTCACACTCACACAAATACCCACCCTTACTCACACCCTCACACTCACCCTTACTCCCACGTTCACACTCACCCAAACACTCACCCTAATTCCTACACTTACCCTAACTCCCGCCCTCACACTCACCATAACATCTAGCCTGACTCCCACCCTCACACTCACCCTAACTTCTACACTCACACTCACCCGAATACCCATCCTGACTCCCACCATCACACTCATTCTAACAGTCAAACTCACACCTGACTGGTCAATGATTGCTCACCGACCAACCATTGTTTTTCCTGCCTTCTTTTGCTTTGGTTGCAAGGTCTTGGCTTTTGGTCACAAAGTGGTTGCAAACTGGTCAGAACCCATAGACCTAACTAACTACTACAACAACTGGTCAAATATAGATCAAAACAAGTAAGAGCTTTTGGTTAAGCTTGAATTATTCATCACAATACCATGTAATTGCAATTGTAAAATAATTAGACGACGTATTTAATTTTCAAGCTTAAATGCCTATCAAAGAATTATTATCAAAAGAATCACTGCTATTTCACAATCTCCCAGTAAAGTTGTGTAAAATAGCACTGCTTTTTTCAGTGATTACATGAAATCCCTAGACATTTTAGGGAATTCATGAAATTCCTGAGTGAAACGGGGATTTTGTGAAATCCCTGAAACTTTTAGGGATTTTGTGAAATCCCTAATTACAAAATCTTACTGTAACATATATATGTGATATATAATTTATTACTATAAACGTATATAAACCGAATATAAAAGGGCGGAGCTTCTATCCTATATGGGGTTAGGATTCTTGCATTTTATTCGGCTATTTATTAATAACGGTCTATTTTCATTGGGCTATTTGCTGCGGGTCAGAACCTGCTGCGCTAACCTGGCTCCACCACCAGTTAGCCAGATGCCAGCCAGAGCATGTCAGGGTTACACGAGCGCCATTTTAACTTTTTCTGTAGGTAGGGCAGTTTATTGCTCAGCCAGATGGGCCTCGGTAAATAAAGGTAGGCTTCCACCACTCCTCGTCTTGGCTCTTTCTTGTCTCCTATGTTGTAGCCCAATCTATATATATATATATAAGTGTATTGTACGATATCAGTTTAGGCATGAGAGAGACTGTTGTGCCCATATGAAAATGAACTTTGATATGGATAACGGTTATAATCCTAAGTGCCATAAAAACATATCAATATGATAAACTATTGAGTAAACGTTTGTAATAAATACATAGTTATTAATTATTTATGTGTTACCAGTAGGTTGTGTGTGCTCTACCAGTTGAATAAGGCACAACTATTATGCATATGTATATATGTATTGTATAACGCATTATACGAGTATAAATGCAAGTGTAATATATACATCCTATATTTCATCTGTGCGCATTGTTGGAGTGCCCCCCTCCCAGTCCCAGCATGAATGTGTGCTCTATATTTTAAATACACAAATTCGATTACACACATATTAAAAATAAATATTGTTTATAGATTTTTTAAATACTACATATATCTGATAAACAATTATATTTATATATATATATATATAAATATATATATATATATATAAAACCAGTTTCTTCTGTTGCATACCATTGGTTGTGGGTATGATATATACAATAATATATATATATATAATTGTTTATCAGCTATATATAGTATTGTAGTGGTCTGCGCTGACCTCTCAGGCAAGGAGCCGCATAGACAGGTAGGCGTGGGTAGTGTGTTGATATCAGGGAGCCTAGGTGGTGTAATGGTTAGCACACTGGCCCGGAATGCAAAGAGATGTGGGTTCGAATCCCGCTCTAGGCACAATATTTCCCATTTTCATCACCCCCATGACACTGGTTGCCGTGACCATGATCCTGTACAAGCTATGCGCTGTATAGTTGTTGAACCTACCCTGTGTATGTAAGTTTGTTGCATTGCCTGTATGTATGTAATTGTAAGCATTAAAAGACTTACAATTCCAGGGGGACGAGTGTTGTGGTCTGCACTGACCTCTCAGGCAAGGAGCCGCATAGACAGGTAGGCGTGGGTAGTGTGTTGATATCAGGGAGCCTAGGTGGTGTAATGGTTAGCACACTGGCTCGGAATGCAAAGAGATGTGGGTTCAAGTCCCGCTCTAGGCACAATATTTCCCATTTTCATCACCCCCATGACAGTATTTATCAAATCTATAAAAAAAAAAATTAAAATCTGTATGTAATCAAATGTGTGTAATTAAACAAATATATCCTATATATTCTTTTGCTTTCGTGTTTATTGCGGCGAACCACAACCAAGTTTTGGTGCATTGTGATTTAATTAAACACTTAAATAATTGGGAACGAAAACAAGAGCCCAGCCTCACTGATAGGGACTAGGTCAGGATAGCAAGAATGTGCAGCCAAGGCCTTGTGGGAATTATCGCATCGCACAGGTCAAGTGCAGCAATGTCACGCGGACGGTGAGGTAGACCGCCATGTAGCAGCAGCACACACTGTGCCGACTCAACTCACCCGCCCACAATTTATACATCGCTGAGTGTTATAGTTTATACAGTCATAAAAGTGTGAAGTATGTGAAGTATTTGAACTACAGTAAAACCTCTCTAACCGACCACCTCCACAGATCAACCACTCCTCGATATGGATCGCTTTATTTGGGTCCCAATTGATCGTCCATACATTGTAATGCTATTAAAACCTCCCTAAACTGACCACCTCCCTAAATGGACCATTTAAAGTTGGTCCCATGGTCGGTCGATTTAGAGAGGTTTTACTGTATTCAGAACGCACTGGCGAGACAGGCCTGACGAAATGATGAGGCTGGCACTACCTGTCTTTTGGAGTTTAACGTCCTGGCAACATCTAAGGTCCTATAAGAACAGGTACCGACTTGTGACAGTGCACACTCATAGCGACTTTATAGTGCTGACCCACTGGGAGACCAGGATGCCAGCACCATGACCTGATATCCCACTCAGTCACATTACCCTGACACCGAGCCAACATTTGTTGCTAATCAAAAGTTCCCAAACCAAATGTGTATATATGGACATACAGTTATTAATATGTTATATATGTGTATGTGTTTATAAGTGTGTGCACATATGGATATATGTATGTATCTTATATATTACTATATAGTATACGGTATATGTATGTTATATGTTATGCATATGTTTGTAGGTATACATATATATAGTTGTTTATAGATAGATATGTTTATATATATATATTTATCTATGTTTAACTATCTTTATATATATTTATATATGTGTATGTGTGTTTATATATGTTTATGTATGTTTGTGTAGGTTTATATACGTCTATATATGTTTATTCATGTTTATATATGTTTATATATGTTTAAATATGTTTACATATATTTACATATATTTATATATGTTTACATATGTTTACTTTTGTTTATGTATGTTTACGTATGTCTAGGAATGTTTACATATGTTTATGCATGTTTACTATATGTTTACGCATGCCTGTGTATGTTTGCATATGTTTGCATATGTTTGCATATGTTTGCATATGTTTGCATATGTTTGCATATGTTTGCATACATTTGCATACGTTTGCATAAGTTTGCATATGTTTACATATGTTTACATATTGTAAAGTCCACGGCTGGAATCTGTGGTTGTGTAGGCAGGCTATAGTGAAATCAATACAGGCAAAAAGAGAAAGGAAGAGTATAAAGAGTGAAAGAAGAGACAGAGCCAAGCCCTCAGGTTTATTATTTATATGGTACATGGATCCAGTATGGTATATCACCTGAACACATTCTCCCAATGAGAATCAAGCATCTACAGCTCTACCAATGAGAATCAAGTATTTCCAGTCCCCATGGTTACAGTGATCTGCCCACCAGCACCACACGGTGTGGCTCCCTTGGCCACCACCTGCCCTGAGCTGAGTGTATGGTGATCCATGACTAGCAGAGGGGGGAGGGGGTAGTTGGTTTGTTTGTTGTTGTTTTATGTCCTAGCAACATCTAAGGTCATATCAGGACGGGTACCGACTTGTGACAGTGCACATGCATGGCGCCTTTATAGTGCTGCCCCACTGGAAGACCAGGCCACCAGCACTATGACCTGATATCCCACTCATTCACATTATCCTGACACTGAGCAAACCAGTCCTTGCCCTATCCTAATAATGCCGAGCGCCTGACTAGGAAGCAACAAGCATCAATTTTTAAGTTATTGGTTTGTCTCGACCAGGGTTCGACCCCACGATCTAAGTGGGTAGAGCTCCAAGTGCCCCTTACACACTATCTGACTAACACACAATGACTATTTACCAATGAATCAAGCACCACCAGCAACTACATAAACATCTATGCACCTGGCCCTATATACCTGTTTCACAAATAGGACATTTGCATTCCCCCACCAGTGCATCATTATCGGAATATTTTACAACATACTCCGCCCCTCCACTTCTTACCACCTGCCCTAGCAGTGAGGAAAGAAGTTGACATCACTACGTTGTACTCAATTTAACCCATATCGTATCCATTAAGCAATAATGACTAATAACTTAAATCGAACGTTTTTTTAATGGATAAGGTTTCTGACTTTGAATTTAAAAGATTTTTATTTAATTTTTAGAATCACCATTTTAAATCAGTTATGAATAATATATCACATTTCTGATATCTAATATGAGGTTAGAAGATGCATATGAACAATTTGCGATCATTTTTAGTCTAATCTGACCTTTTTCGAACTTTGTGACAGTTTAGAGGTCCGTGTGACACTCTAGAGGTACATTTCCGTCTCAAAGCATCGATATTACATAAGTACAAATCGGATTTGGTTTTACTACCATTTAGTCCGGCATCGATACGCTTGACCCACCCATTTTGTGTTTCCGGCTATGAAAACTTGAAGAAACCCGAAGACATCGATGATAGACGCGTGGTTGCTCGACAGGTCTTCATAGAGTTAACATTGCGGATGTCAGCTCTATGAGAAAACAAGGCTTAAGCGGTTTGAATCGATGACCTAGTTCCATGGACTATTTTCTTTCAAAACCAACCAAATTCCCCGATTTAACCAAAAATAATTCGTTTTGAGTGAAAATAAAGGCAGAAATAGAATCACAATGTCTTTTTGTACCACATGTACAAGCATCAAACATCAAATATCAGTTTTAACAAGATTAAAAGCTGTATACCCACAGGGATGATTTTTCAATGTTAATTGTTCTCCATCGGCGAAATGACGAATATTTCATTCATTTAAATATATGCCCGTGTTCTCCTGCGAACTACTGCATTCATGTTGCGATATTGATGATATTGAACCAATCTTGAAGAGTCGCTATCGATCCCAGCATCAATTAATCAAATATGCCAGTGTTCTCCTCCGAACTACTGCATTCGCATTATGATATTGACGATATCGATCCAGTCTAGAAGAGTCGCTATTGATCGCAGTCATCATTTCGCAGAAAGTTACATTACTTTGCATTACATATATCTGATTTTTATTTAATAAAGTATTTTCAATAATACATTTCCTCAAGTATTTTTCAAGCTTTAAATCTATCACTATAGATTATAAAACAATATACACTTTCCAGCTCAAAGAGAATTAATTTGTTTCATCGAACAATTTCAATAAAGTCAATGGTAGCATAAGTTAATATTTTGTTTGATAATAAATGGCAATATTCAACATTTTATGTCCATGAATTTTCAAGTGAACCAACCTTTTCATGCATTAATTACAATATTCAACTTTTTATGTCCATGAATTTTCAAATGAACAACGTTTTCATGACAAATGTACCATGAATTATCAAATGAACCACATTTTCATGCATAAATTGTAATATTCGGCACATTATATGTAGATGAATTTTCAAGTGAACCAACCTTTTCATGACAAAAATGATAACATTCGACACATTTTTTATATCTATAAGTTTTCAAGTGAACCAACCTTTTCATGAACCAATGACAATATTTAACACTTTATATGTCCCTGAATTTTCAAATGAACCAGCTTTTCATGACACCATGGCAATATTCAACATTTTATGTCCATGAATTTTCAAATGAACCAACGTTTTCAAAACACATGCATATGTCTATGGATTTTCAAGTGAACCACACTTTCATGACAATAATGATAATATTCAAACTTTTATATACATGAATTTCAAATGAACCACATTTTCATGACAAAAATGATAACATTTGAAAAAAATTTATGTTCATGAATCTTCAAATGAAAAATATTATTGTATAGGATTTCTTGGCCAGATCCAAAGAAATTTTAGTTTTGTTAGTAATCTACTCCTCATTCACTGCATGGTACTACCAGTACACAGTTTTGTAGGGTAATATAGGTTTGTAAAGCCCACATAGCTTTGTAGCTGTATCGTTTAAGTAAAGAAAATTGTATGATATATTTTTTTTAATTGCTTATGATCTCAAAAAGATTCATATCATCTTACTTTTTAGCCCAGCTGTTACACAGTCTCGCTCTTGTAAAGTAAAATAAATATGTAAAAAATAGGAAATCATACATAATCAAATCTGTAGGCCCAACTGTTTCTCCCAGTTCACTTCCAACAAGTGATTAAGTATGTGTATCAACAAAAATATTGGAGATCATATACAAAAATATATATATATATCATCTCATCTTATAGCTGAGCTGTTCCAAACAGTCTCGCTCTTGTAAAGTGAAATCAGTATATCAAAAAAATAAGAAATCCCTATAATCATTTCAGCTGATCTCCCAACGAACAGTCGCTTTTGTGAAAAATGATTAAGTTCATTCAATGCCCTAGGCATTGCCTATGCCTCCCCAGGCATCTTCTCTGCTTGATAAGCAGTAGAAAGTATGTCAATGTCTCGCTCAGCGAACAATAGGAAAGAAAAAAGAGGAAGAATCTTTCGAATCATTTCAGCCGACCTCCCAACGAACAGTCGCTGTATGGAAAAATGATAAAGACTTCTTCATGCCCCCGGCATTTCCTATGCCTCCCCAGGCATCATCTATCGCCTTTGCTTTGCGGAATATTTTTGAAGATTTTCTGTCCAGATCTGAACGTCAACAAGAGTAACCATACGTTTGACATTACAACCAAACAAAACAAATGCAACCGTGTCTGCCCGGAACAAAGGGAAACAGAACGATCAATTAGTGGCCCGGATCATAGGGATACAGACAGTCGTTCTGTTATTGTTCATTGGCTGTTGTCTACTTGTATTACTCTCTGCTTAAGTTTTTATCTTCAAGAATATTATTTCTCCATATTATTAAGTAATATAAATATATAGAATAAATCTCTTTATAGAAAATGAAAGTGTTTTAAAAAGTTAATTTAATTTGTATTATTTCATAATTTTATATTTATTTATATGTTTTGTAATACATATAGTAATATAGAATAGATTCTCTAGATATGGTAGTTATTTTATTTCATGTTTCTAAGTATCATAGGTATTTAGTTATGCTTTTATAAGAATATAAACATATGTATGGAACTCTATCAAAGTTCCGATCTATGACATCATAACCACGCATATCTTTTGCCAACCACAACAAAAATAATTGCATGCATGACAAAACCCTTCATGTCCATGTTTTGTCCAATTTTGCGTCATGCTGTGGCGAATTATCTGTAAATACAGCTTCAGTCAAGCTGAATAAAAATGTTTAATCGCTTCATGCGCGTGGCCGTCGACACCCGATAAGAAATAGACTCCCATTCCGCACGTCTGATTATTTATCGACGTTACCGTATACTCGCAAAAAAGTTATCCACTACCGAATAGAAGAACTGTGTCGGCTATTCGCATTCACTTTTTCCCCTGCGAGTACGTCGAGTACGAAAAGAGTACCTAGATTAGTAGTCTGGAATAAAGTTTCAGGATCTGAGAATTCACTATGATTATTACGGTAGTACAAGAATCAAGGTGCTGTGTTATGCAGTTTTGGTCCTCCACGGATCCATAGAGTAAGATGTTTGGAACTTGAAAAGTCAATACATTCTCAGTGGTGTGTACCAAACAAAACCATGCAACATCTTTGATTTCTTTCATTCGTCTCCGCATCCAGAGTATCACTTCTTAAACCTGCTTAGTCTACCGCAAAAACGAATCCAGAGCTCAAACGTGTTAACAGAGCTTTACGGTGTACAGTTTTAACAACACAGAGCATTCCCCCACCAGTGCATTATTATCGGAATATTTTACAATATGTTTACATATGCTTATATAGTGAGTATCCCTATACGGGTATAAATCCCCGGCTGGAGGTATTTTATTATTATTATTATTATATATCATTATATGCTCAGGCTTCACCCAATCCAATGTCACCTGGGATTTTGCCTGAGCCTATGGTGCGACGGTGGCGCCGCCACCTGGCTAATCCTGGTACTTATGCTCTAACTAGGCTTATTCACTTGCTTGGAAAAGTTTGGCCTGGCAACAACAACAACAGTCTACTGGCTCCCACAGTCTACTTGCTACCTGTGTTGCAGCCTGGAGGATAGTCTATCTACAAACATTGCCCCTCCCTAGATAAAGTGAATCGACCGCCATGCTACTACCTGAGAGTCGACGATCTGTGCGTCGATGACGAACGTTGAATAAGGAGGGAGCAGTAGGATGACGGTATCGTAGACATATTCACTATTTCGACCGTCATGATCGCGCCAAGTGGCGATGTGTGTGTCGATTATCGACCTTATGGCTCGTCGACGATTATTCCATTATCATAATAAGAATAATGAACTAAGTGGGCAGATTGCCATTATATCTGTGTCGATAGGCTTGTGTCGAGTAGGACTGTATCTGATTTAGTATATCTGTGTCGATAGGCTTGTGTCGAGGGGACTGTATCTGATTAGAACCAAGAAATTCTCGACATTATGAAAACATTATATTCTTATAATCGACATTCATTAATCGAGAGTCGGGCCGTTTTTTTAATTTAAATCGCTCGGGCAAGGCTGAATACATTACGGACCATCGTACGCTGATCGCCGCGAAGCAGGCCCGGGGGTCGGGTCAAAGCATTCGTCTCTGGCTTCCATAGCCCAGCGGCTAAAGCGCACCCGCATCCCAACAATATATGCGAATGCGGACATCGATAATCTCACCATACCTGATTACAAAGCATTTATCCAACACGTTGGATTCATTTGTAATAGGGCTAAATCAAACGAGTTCAAAGACACCGCCCATACAGAGTACGATACCGACATAAGGACACTGGCAGAGACGATAGGTTTCGCCGCCTTCGGTAGAGCCTATACCGGGGAGAGTATCCTCCACTATGGCTCATCCAATACCCATGCCAAGAAGTCTCAGTATACAAGGGAAACTTATCAGAAGAAGGGGACAACTGGGAAGCGTCCATGCTTCCGCTATAACAAGGAGTCGGGATGTGACCTATCAGAGGAAAAATGTGGTTTTGGTCATTGGTGTGGGAAGTGTTCATCAAAGAATCATGGGAAGCATAGCTGCCCAAAAAACTGACGACCAAGCTACTCCTGTAGATCAGCGGATGGGGTGCCGAATGCTCCAGCTACGAGTGCCAGCACTATAGGCGGTGGTGCTAAGGACATGACTGACTTAGTCCTAGAGACTGTCGATGAACTCAATTGTACTAATAACGATTGTACTAACAATAACCTTATGTTACTACAGGACGCTAAGAAGACTTCCCCTGTTATGAATAACATAATTGTCTCAAAAGACACACCCATCTTGAATAATATTAATGTTCCAGGTAATTTCGGAGACTCTCTGGCTCTGCATAAGGTTGATAATATGTCTACTAACCGGCAACCAGCTCCCTCTCTGTTCATTAATGTACTTAGTAATGCGCCGGAGGCGCGTCTTGAGGCCGGAAAAAATACCCGAAGGGTTTCAGATGATATTTGTGAAACAATGCGTCCTGAACCGGCACACTGGGTTGAACCAGAATCTGATAACGACTTACTGAATGTAACAAACATTTTTGATAAAGACGTTTATTTTCGGGTAGAATTCCGAACAGAAGCAGCTGGCACACCCATAAAATTCGATGTATCCCGTGACTGCATTTGGGGGGATTGTAATTGTAACTACAGCATCTGCGACTCCCTAACTCAATTGAAACCATGTAGGTTTTTTGTGGAATTATTCCTCAGGGGAGACGTCAACCCGGACTGGTTCTTCCTCCTAAAAGGAGTTTGTTTCGGTTTCGATGTGATAATCTCTGATTGCGAGTTAGAATACTCTGCAAAAATTAAAAATATAAAAAACCCTGAACATTATAAGATAATAACCGAAAAACTTTCTTCCGAAATTAACCAGGGGATATTGAAGATAGTTAATGATAAGCCCTTATGTACGCACAATGTGTTTTGTGTCCCAAAAGACGGGGGGGATGGTAGAACTATTATAGACTGCAGCCGCCCTAAGGAAGCTTCCGTAAACCTCTTTGTTGACTCTACCTGTAGGCGATTCAGCTACAACACCATAGACGATGTTGCGGACTATCTTGAACCTGGGGATTGGATGGCAACTATTGACATTAAAGATGCCTTCCAGGCCGTCTCGATCGCCCCTAACAATAGATCAAGACAGGGGATAATATGGGTTTTTGAGGATCACCCTACTTACATAATAGATACTAGATTGTGCATGGGCTTATCCTCGAGCCCTTTTATTTTCCAAAAAATTTCGGACTTGGTTGTCCGCTGCGCTGCTAGAGAAGGTATAGCGCGAGTCGTAAATTACTTAGATGACTACTGCCTCATAGAGGGGAGTAGAGAAGAGGCGTCCATCTCGAAACTGAAGATTATAAGGATACTGAGAAGACTCGGTTTCTATATCAGTTATAAAAAACTAATACCTCCCACCACTGCGATTAGGTTCCTAGGCATCATAATTAACTCTGTTACACTCGAATTGACGCTGCCTAGGGATAAACTTGACAAATTAATTAGTAAACTGGAATTTTTCTCCGATAGAAGGAAAGCTACCAAAAAAGACCTGGAAAGGCTTGGCGGGCTATTGGCTCACTGTGCCAAGGTGGTTAGGGGGGGCAGGACCTTCGCTCGCCGCATATACGACCTGATGGGGTCCGTAAAAAAATTGCACTATAAAGTAAGGCTAAATGCTGGATTCAGGGAGGACGTGAACTGGTGGTTACAGTTCGCAAGAGTATTTAATGGGACGGCTCAAATGCTTGGTAAATTTGCTCCAACTCATTCAGTCTACACAGACGCCTCCTGTTGGGGTTTTGGCGCATTGCATGGCAGGGACTGGCTAGCTGGTACTTTCGCAGAGAAGGACTCCACTGATTTGGCAGACTATCTGCATCACCATAATTCGATCGCACCTCGATCCTTGCTAGGTAGCCACATTAACACCCTGGAAATGTGGGCAGTTTTTGCAGCGGCCAGCAAATGGGTCGGCACTTGGCGTAACGCAAAGATTCTAGTTATGACGGATAATACTACTGTCCTTGCAGCCCTATGTACAGGTAGATCCAGATCCCAGCCATTAATGCCTATCTTACGAAAACTATTCTGGTATTCAGTGGAATATAACTTTACCCTATCTGCAGCCTATGTTAGAAGTTGTGATAATGTTGTCTGTGACTGCTTAAGCAGGTTAAATAACGATACCAGTAACAACAGACTATTGCACTCTAAAGTGCTCGATAATATATGTTGTGGTCACACACTTACACACAGCTTTTCTAATTTCAGAAAACAAACTTCGGGAAGAGCAGAGGGGATTCCAGGCCATGGCCTACTCCCATAATTCCCTCATAACTAGAAAAACTCAAATTAAGAAATATTTTGAGTTTATCAAAGATGTTTCTGATACTTTATCGCCTCTGCCTTGCAATGCCTCCCAAACGGCACTTTATGCCACCTGGCTAGCTAGAACCTTACAATATAGGTCCGTAATTAACTACCTAAGTGGCCTTAATAATTTTCTAAAAGAAAATTCTTCTGATGTAATTGATTACAAGAACTACATTCTTGCAAGTACCCTGAAGGGGATACGCCGAGTTAAAGGCGATGAGGTAAGACAAGCGCTCCCCCTTCTTGTATGATGTTAGGCATTTTTTCTCTTCTGACGCTTAACCCGGGGTACGTTTCATGGCGTGCGGCCTTATTGTGTTCCTTCCACGGCCTTCTTAGGAAATGTCAAGTGACCAAGTCTGACTCAACTTTAAGACGTCAAGACTTCTCCTTCTATAATTGGGGTATGGTCATTAATATCCGGAAGACTAAAACAATCCAATTTAAGCAGAGGGTCTTGCAAATCCCGATAGCTAGATGCCAGGACATCCGCCTTTGTGCGGTACATTGGACTGAGCTGCATTTTAAACAGCTCGATGCTGCGGGGGACGCGCTTGCCTTTCGTATCCCCTCCGGGGTTGGCTCAGTTCCATTAACTTATAATATATACGAGACAACTTTAAAAATATTCGTTGACAAGGCCGGTTTAGACCCCGCCGATTTTTCTTCTCATTCACTACGTAGGGGTGGATGCACCTACTTATCTATGTGTGGGGCGACCCTCGAGGAGTTACATACCAGAGGAGACTGGTCCTCTGACACCATTTTTTCCTACCTCAGTACTCCTTTAACTCAAAGAGTCATCAACGATATGAGGGTCGCCTCTGCTCTTGCTTGTTCGGAGGACTCCCGTGTGTTGGCGCGCGCGCCGGAGGGCGTTTTGGCAATTTCTCCCGTGTCAAGAGGAAATAAAGACACTCAACCCACTGGAGTCCTCCTTGTTTCCTCCTTCTCCTCCAATAGAACCTCGATTTATATATATATATATACATACATATATGGATATATATAGTGGTATGCACTGACCTCTCAGCCATGTGTAAGTGCACTGCATGTATGTATGTAATTGTATGCATTAAAAGACTTACAATTCCAGGGGGACGAGTGTAGTGGTCTGCACTGGACTCTCAGGCAAGGAGCCACATAGACAGGTAGGCATGGGTAGTGTGATGATATCAGGGAGCCTAAGTGGTGTAATGGTTAGCACACTGGCCCGGAATGTAAAGAGATGTGGTTTTGAGTCCCGCTCTAGGCGCAATATTTCCCATTTTCATCACCCACCCACAAAAATTATATATATATATATATATATATATATATATATATATATATGTACATAATATTGCTCCACTGGTTTTTTTCCTGTACAGTGCCCTGCTCTAACTAAGAAAAATGCTGCAACGGTTTGTTTTTAATTGTCTAAGGTACCTTATTGTATCTTACGGATCCTCTTCTGGCTGATCTAGGCCCTATTTTTTTTTTTTTTTAACAAGTATTTATTCATTGAATAATATCTTTTGTCAGCACCAGAGCACTGGTCTTCCGGCCGTACAGTACAATTCCTTAATACATAAATGAAATTACTATCAGTCGTAATAGTGACTGCATGCAAATCCTGTTTGTTACTAAAAGTATTATACATTTTATAAAGGAAGTATCAGCTGTAGTAGTAACTGCATACTAAAAGTATTATACATTCTATAAATGAAGTATCAGCTGTGTACAAGTCCAGTCCAATAAGTATCATGCATAAATGAAACTACTATCAGTTGTAATAGTGACTGCATGCAAATCCTGTTTGTTACTAGTAGTATTATACATTTTATAAATGAAGTATCAGCTGTAGTAGTGAATGTGTACAAATTCAGTCCAACAAAGTATCATGCAGATTCAGTCAACAATATGTATTAGAAGGGTATAGAAATAAATATATCAAAATATATATACCTATTTTCAAATACATGCACAGTATATATGCAAATCAGTGGATCCGATCACAATTAATATGCTGGTATCCAGCAAATACCTACACTGATTTGCCCATAAATGTATTGAGCCTCTAATGCCAGATTATGATGGTAAAAACAACTATTTTATGTGCACACATATGGAGGCCGAGGGTGCCCTTAAGTTATATATTTGAGGGTTTCCTCTCCAATGTCTATCCAGCCTTCTCGCAAATGCTTCTACTGTTGGTGTATCAACCACTTGGTCTGGGAGACTGTTCCATGGATCTGTCACTCGAAAGAAAAATGAATAGTTTCCTGTATCAGAGAAGACAGTCGAGTGCCCCTCTCCCACAGTGGCAAAACGAACAGGACAGTTGCTATAAAGATCGTCTCCTTGCCACAATCTTCTTTGAGATGGGGGAATGGGCTGGATGTCCCACTTCAGGTCACATGGTGCTTCCTCCAGTGTTCATATCCATAACCCTCTCGATGTGCCAACCTATTAGAACACTCACTACATTACATTACGTAGAATGTCACCACGTCCTGGCTATTTACAAACACTGCTGGGACAGTTGCTATGGTTACTGACATGCTAATTGCTTTGTCTACCGGATTTGGTCATCTGGCTACAACCATGATCCACCTAGTCATGCGGGATGATACGGTAACATATTCTCTCCCTCTATTTCTATATTCTGAATATTCACAAAGACATTGAGCTAATTACACTTATGAATATCCAGCTAATTCTAAGTACTTGTCCATACACACTAGGTGTAGTATCAGAAACCAGTTTGGTTTGAAGGTCAAGGGGGATGTGTAGGACAGCTGCCATGGGCTCTTTGTATAATAACACATGTGCGGCCTTTGAAACTTGGCAAAGAATAAAGCTATGGGTGTAGTTCACGCGGAAAACTTCAAACCTGGCGCCACTTGGTGAAAAGGCTGGACACTACCGCTACCGCTGCTCCCTCTAGCGGGAGACCTGGGTTCTATTGCTTGTGATATATGCGTAATAGACGTCTAGACCTGTGGGTAATATATGTTAACGATATGCAGAGTTGGGGACAAGGAGATATGCAAATGAGATGACGTCATGGAAAGTTTAGCAGGCGGGTCAAGCGTGCCCTACGCCGTGAATAAACCATTCAGTAACCAGAAGTCAAAGTGTTCAGACATTGTACTTTCACACTGCTGTTATTTACCTGCTCCTCTATAGTATAGATACCGTCAATCAAAATCAATGTTAAAAATATAATGGGCACACTGCCACAGATCGGTAAAAACGGACGTGACGTATCAGATCATGGCATTTATCTCGCCGACATTTCACATGCCATGAATGATGATTTCACTTATATACATCTGAGAACAAGCACGTCGGTTTTTATTTATTGAACAAACCTTGTGCTATTTCTCGCGGTAAAATCTGTTAAAAGGAATAATTTGTGTCAGTTTTGAACTGGCAGATTTGAATGTTGTCGCTGTTCTATTTACACTTACAGGACTCCACTCCCCCCAGTCAACACGTGAGGTCACGACAGTATCACAGTGATGTCACATACATCTCACACTATGATGTCATCACTGTGATATCACATCGATGTCACAATGACCTCACACTGTGAGGCATCACACAGTGACAACACTGTGACCTCACACTGATGTGCTCATATGACATGTAAGAGGAGCTTAATTGGGTGTGACGTCACAACTTCAGCTTCCCAAACTGCTCGATAACTGCTCGACTTCAAAGTTCTGTCATCATCGGTCAACATCTGTTAATTTGTGTGGAGTTATCACCAAAATGGTATGTAAAAAGTTCTACTAACTTTTGTGTGTAATGATGATACCTTTGTGAAAAAAATACCATATATTTATAGCCTAACGTATCATGATGAAGGGTTTTCATGTGTACGACCCTGTGCATGGCTAAGTCACGTAGTGAAACATTAACTGTGTTTTCTTTCAATTTCTTGACTTTAATGAGTTTTCAGTATAAATAGAACTGAAATGCAGTTAATAGTATTCCATGATATGGCTTACTATGTTTTTCAGTAATAAATTTAGGTACAAAACAATTTTACATCGTTTTATCAATAAACATAACCTATTATCGCCCACAAGTGACACGCGTGCCTCATACTTGGTAGACTCTACTGACTCTAGTATGGTGCTGCCATCTTGTGCTAATACATAGAACTATATACCAAGTTGTAGGGGGGCAACTTCTACTGTTTTCAGGGTACTTCCTGCAGAGAGGAGCCATGACCCAAGTTAATAAATAAGCTAACATATCTAAAAGTCTCCTTGAAGGAACCAACATGGTGTCAGAAGTAAAAGAGGAAACAACTCACTTGCAATGTGAGGCCTAAACCAGTGCAAAAACGTCAAATTTGAAGGCAAAGTCATGAAACTACTGTGAGTAGGCTGTGTCATAGATAAAACTTAAAAGAATTTAAAGATTCGACAGATGTCGCAGTTTGAGCGCCCTGCCAGTTTCAGCTGACTGCATACACTCAAACTCAAGGCATTGTCAATGGTCGTGAGCAATCTTCATACAGAAGAAGTGGAATATCTCTAAAACCACACCACCTATTAACAAATCGCTTAGTACACATATAGAAAACATCTTTACCAAAAAGATTATATTAAATTTATAAGGTTAGGGTTCTTGATTTCTATTTATTTTGAATAAAACTAATGTTTTTCACTGCGCGTACGGTCAAACTCAAGGCATTGTCAATGGTCGTGAGCAATCTTCATACAGAAAATACAGGAAAAGTGAAATATCTCTAAAAGCACACCACCTAGAAACAAATCGCTTGGTACACATATAGAAAACATCTTTAGCAAAAACATATTAAATTCATAAGGTTGAAAATTGACTAACTTAATTGACTAACTTAAGAACTATTGAACTATTATATAGATATGCTTCAAATTTGGTTTGTATATAGAGAATGACATGCTCTGTCATTGACAGCACTTTTGATGCACAATATAATAATGGGCAATATACTTTTGGAATTTTCAAAATACCCCAAAATTTGACTGTCATACATGTATTTGAAAGTTAGTAATTTCCATAGCTTTTGTATGCGCTGTGGCAACGGCAGAGAGCGTGTATATAAACAGATGAGAGGGACAACTCCCATACTAGAGCATGTAACAGCTGCCGACTGTGGCGCTCCAAGTGGTGGTTGTTGAACAGCTTAAGCATATGGGCAAACCTCAAGGCATTTTCAATGGCAGTGAGCAATCTTCATACAGAAAATGTTAAATATCTCTAAAACTACAACACCTAGAAACAACCGTCCTGATATGACCTTAGATGTTGCTAGGACGTAAAACAACAACAAACAAACAAACCTAGAAACAAACTGATTGGAATACACATAGAAAACATGTTTACCAACAAGATTATATTAAATTGATATGGTTAGGGTTCTGGATTTCTATTGATGCGCGAGAAGGAAGAACAGAGGCGGAGGTGGGAAAACTGAGGCGTTTATTGTGACGCCTCGGGCAAC